>ML095625.1:4242-81519 GCA_003697995.1 Taxidea taxus jeffersonii
AATGAGCCATGGATATAAATAAAGGTGTAATAGTATGAGCTAACGTAGGCTACGGTTTCTACATATTTTGTAGATAATGAACACCACATACATCCTTTGGCACAAGTCAGTGAGAATTGGGGTGGTTTAGAAGGCAAGGGGGAAGTTGCTGTTAGCCTTGATAGATGGTGAAAGGAAAAGGAATGGGATGGGGGGGGGATGGTGGGGTGGGGAATGACCAAAAAAGGAAAAAAAAAATCATGGAGGTAGAAATGTGCATAACACATCTGGGAATTAGCACCCATCGGCCTGAAGCAGATGTTTTCTTTCAGTTAATTGATAGTGGATTAGTGAAAACAGTGAACATGCAATTTGGAAGGAATTGTGAAACCCTTCTCTATTCCAATGAACTACCAAGTTAGAACCATTCTACCAAGTCCCAGAAGTGCTCCAGGGTCTGTACGAATACTAACAGCAATGATTTCCAGCACTGCTGTCTGTCATAAACCCTGGTGAGCTTGTTAGAAATCGAATGTTCCTATCAAGTATTGCAGACCCACTGACACGGTCTTTTAGGGTGGAGCCTAGGTAAAGCCAGAGAGAGAGACACAATTGGGACCCTTTGTGGGCTAATACATTTTTTACCCCTTAAAACTGGTATTTTATGTTTTCAGCATTTATTTAGTGGAGCATGGGGAAGGATAAAGAATGTCTGATGATTATCATCCCAAGAAAGACTGTCATGATCCCAAAGCATGTATCCTCCTCACTTAAAGGAAGTTCTGCAACTATTTAGAAAGCTTGAGTGACCAAAGCTTGAGTGACCAAAGCTTGAGTGACCAAGCTTGAGTGACCAAAATACTGATATTTGAAGATGTTCATGCATACTCACCCACTCACCTACTATGAGAGGCCTTCTAAAATATTTGTTTCAACTGCACAAAATAGCCTGTCTTAGTTTTGGTAAATGAAACTCTGTCTCCTTACATTCTCTGTGATGTTCTAACACCTAAGTGTATCCGTTACAGACTGATATTTCAGGCCACTTTGGGATCATGACATTTTAATCTGGTTCTGGACTAATAATGTGTTTTCTTTAAAACAAATTCTCTATGGTACTCCTTGTGCAAAGCCAGGGCCAATAACATGTGGTAGAGTGTGTGCTGCTCTCACAAGTAACCCATTGTTGATGAGCTTTAATTTGAAGAATTTTCTTTTCTTTTTTTTTTTAAAAGATTTTATTTATTTATTTGATAAACAGAGATCACACAAGCAGGCAGAGAGGCAGGCAGAGAGGGGAGGGGAGAAGCAGGCTCCCTGCCGAGCAGAGAGCGCGATGCGGGACTCGATCCCAGGACGCTGGGATCATGACCCGAGCCGAAGGCAGCGGCTTAACCCACTGAGCCACCCAGGCGTCCCTGAAGAATGTTCTTTTCTTATTTTAGTATTCCTCCTACAGCAATGGCTGACTTCACCGGCTTGTAGCTTGAGCCAGTCCCATAGGAATCCACACTCAGAAAGACCTCATACTTGATTTAAGGTTTTGCTCTCAGTACCTCAGAGTTCTTAATTTTGCTGTTTTATTTCACACTGACCCCTTAATTATGTAGGAAGTCCTACAGACAACAGGATTTCACATTTGCTCCATCATTTGGATATTCTGTTGTTTTGGTAAGTCCTGTCTGTCTCCGTCCTTTTCAGTCCATACACCTGTAACTGAGCACGATACACAGAAAGTAACCTACCTCAGCTTGGCACACTCAAGTGTGGCTACTGTGTTCCCTATTCTGGAAAATAAATTCCTATCAGTCTTGTGGCAGCAGACCACACTGTTGAATTAGACTGAATTTGCAGATACGATGACATCCTGTTTCATGCCCAACTCTTTCTATACCCCACAGCTGAAGGAATTTGGTCCCATTTTCAGACTTATTATCAGCCCAGGCTCTGTTCCTCTTCAGTGAAAATTCAGAGTCCCAGGTCAGTATCTTGTTCCAGTGTCGCTGTAACGTTTTCAAAGTGACTCAAGCCTGTTTGTTCATGTACAGCTCTTAGGTTCTTTCTGATAGATAACGATAGAGAGCAATATTTCAAAGTAAGTGAAGGTTAACTACCACCCCAAAGCCTTCCTTCCAGATTATAAGGGAAGCTTATCTTGGACCAAATTCTGCCAATACATCAATATTTGTTAAACATCTGTTAACAAACAAGCACGAATCAGTGTATACAATCTGTTTTGTGAGCTTAGTGAAGTCTCACTTACCTGGGTTTTTGTATGCTCTGCCCACATCTTCCCCAAAAGTTCACTGGAAGCAGATGAGCTGTATTCTAGAGCAACGATCTAATGAGGACCCATTGTAATTATTTAAAACTGAGGCACTTTAATGTGGGAATTTGGTTGCACAGCGGATAGAATAGCTGAGAGGCCAAACAGGGTAGTGTGGCAACCCAGGGATTAATAAAAGAAAAATATCTTTAACCTCCTGGGCTGCATCGATGAGATGGTGTTACTGGTAGGACCTGGAATCAGGATCAGAGAGTCACTCGGAGAAGGTATAGACCCCATTCAATTCTTAAACCCTTCTCATGTATATGTACACATTGTCTGTAAAATAGTGTATCCAGTCCACAAGTCCTGAATACAACTCATTTCAGCAGTGAGAGCCCATTTCTAATCGCTGTTATGCTAATTAGCCAAGCCTCTGGTGCTGCTCCTGGGTAAAGATACCCAAAGTGCTGTAGTCATCACCTGTGGAGCACGGGCTTTCTGATTAGAATATCAGCTGGCAAATATCTGGGGTGTGAATTTTTAATTAGGATTACTGACTGCCGCCAAAGCGTAACCTAAAAAACAAATACATATGTCACTATTTGTGTTGACCTGTTTTAAAGTGAATTAAAAGCCATGACAGTACCCCCTCTCCCAAACTCTATTTCTTCTGTCACAGGGCCCCTTAATTACTTTCCACAGTCCTTTCTACCCCATCCTGCTGCCTGCAGCCAGAACTTCCTGAGGTCTACTCTTTGCAGACCTGCAGCTTCTCCACACAATGGTGGCTGACAGATGCCTTAAGACGATTTTTCTGGACAGCTGCACACACTGGTGTTCCTTCTTCCAGATCTTCCTGGTGCGCTCTGCCTGCATGAGTCATGGCCTAGCTCCCCTCTGAGTAATTTTCCAGACCTCGTGCTCTTTGTGCTTGAACACTGAATCATGGAGAAATAACATCTAAGGATTCATATTTACAAAAAGCAAGCCCCACCACAGCCAGAAACCGAACAATGAAGAGACTCTTAGAAACAAAAGGAAAATCTGGGGCGCCTGGGTGGCTCAGCTGGTTAAGTGTCCCACTCTCGATTTCAAGTCAGGTTGTGATCCGTAGGGTCATGAGATTGGCTCAGTGGGGGAGTCTGCTTGAGATTCTCGCTTACCTTCTTCCTCTGCCCCTCCCCGCCCAGGGTCTCTCTGTCTCTCTGTCTCTCTCTCCCACAAAATAATAAATAAATCTTAAAAAAAAGAAACAAAACAAAACCATAATGAGTACTGGGTATTATATAAGACTGATGAATCACATCAAACAAATACTATATTATATGTTGAGTAATTGAATAATACATTATATGTTAAGTATGTAATACTTACATACATTATATGTTAAATAATTGAATTTAAATTTAATAAAAGAAACAAAAAGAAAATCTGACAAAGTCTTGGGAAACGTGAATATGCCTTTCTCGGTTTTTGACTGATCAAATAGTCAAACACAGAAAATCTGAATTAGGTAGCTAATGAGATTGAGGGAATGGAGAAATATCACAGTGTACTCTATAGATAATACAAGTAACCTTACATAGTAAACAGCTATTACAAGTAGTTACATAAGGTTACTTATATTAATCTGTTTATAAGGTATTTGGTAACTTCAAAAATGAAGAATGTGGTGGCACTTCCGTGGCTCAGTTGGTTAAGGGTCCAACTCTTGGTCATGATCTCATGGGTCATGGGATTGAGGCCCATGACCAGCTCCACACTCAACACAGAGTCAGCTTGGGATTCTCTCTCTCCCTTCTACCCCCCCCAATAAATAAATATTTTTTTTTAAATGCAGAATGTGG
This sequence comes from Taxidea taxus jeffersonii, assembly GCA_003697995.1. NCBI lineage: Eukaryota > Metazoa > Chordata > Mammalia > Carnivora > Mustelidae > Taxidea > Taxidea taxus. The sequence goes on from ML095625.1 coordinate 8,338, forward strand.
ACAAAGACATTTTCTAGCTGTAGTAACAATCAAACAAAAATTGATACAAATTTAAACAGTATCAAAAACATTTGGAAATGTAAAAGGACATGTACCTAAATAATTCTTGTGTCAACAGACTAATCTTACATTCAGCCTTCATATCACATCCTTTGGGAATCATGAAAGCTATATTTAAAGGCAGATTCCTCTCTTTTATTGGTAAAAGTTGGTTAAAAAAATTTTATTCCCAGTTCTCTTTTGACTTGAAATTTACTTAGTTTTCAGTTAACATTGTTATGCTTGCTCTTGTTATCTTTGTGTTTGCTGGTAACTTTTATCTGAAAAATGTCTTCTTTTGGATTAGTTTTTTTAAATGATATAGTGTTGAATTCTATAATTTACCTAAATATGAGGGAATTTTAATTTTAATGTAACTTAATGATAATTTCATTATTCCAAAATTTCAGTATAGATAGGTTCTAAGCCCCAAATATAGTATTGAGTTGTAAGAAAGGTTAGGGAACTTATCTTGAAGTTGTGTGTACATAGTAAGACATGGTTTTTAATTATTTACTGATCAATAAAAGTCAAAGTTTTCTAAAGATATTTGTTGACATTTTATGTGAAATTAGATGAAATCAAGTCAATACTTGTTTTTACTATTGCAGTTGTGGTTATGAATTAGGCCTGGCTTTGGAGACTAAATGAAGGGAGAAATGCTCAAGCTACCCACCACAAACCATCCATTGGTCTACTTGATTTGTATGACTTAGGCGTTGTTTGTATACTTCTCTTCATGTTGTTTCCCTAGACCATGTTTCTTTGGACTTATTGCTCTGGAGATGTGGAAAATGCTTATTTTTCCCTGTATTACTGTTTTTCAAAAACATATGTCAACCACTATATTCCCCAAGGCTCATATTGAAAAAAACACATGAAATTCTACTTCACACATGTGATCATAATAATAGCTAACATTCATTAAACACTTATCTGTACCATACATTGTTCTTCCTAACTCTCATATTTCTCAGTTATATTTGTCCAATTTTCTTTGTATACTGCTGCTGCATAAAAATCATTGCAATAACAACCATCCAATGGAAGGGAGCTAACAGTGTGATCTCTATAATGTTTTGAGTGAGCTTCAGACAACTATTAGACTTTTATTATCTGACTCAGCTTGCACCTGGATCCTGCCAAGACCAATGTTGATTAAATAGTGAGCACACATAGACTCACTGCTCCATCAGTCATTTCTTTTTGATACTGTCTTCCAGGTGGACCTATTTCCTTCCTATTCAGAGCTCTTGGCACTCCTGCTGCTCCATTTTACTACTGCATTTAGTCTCTCTCTAGGATAATTCATATTGTGCCAATCAACCTTTACCAGCACTGGTTGGGTTTTATATTTACTCACAGGACATTGTCTGTTTCACTTGTCCTTTTTAACCTTGACATTTGTCTGATCATATCAAATCACTACATCCTTCCTAAATTTGTTAGTACATCTGTTATCACTACATCCTTCCTAAATTTGTTAGTACATCTGTTATATTAGTTCATTAAAGATCATCATAGCCTGAAAGGGATTTCTTTTTCCATAAATAGTATTATATCATTATATCCTTATTATATCCCTCCCACTAGCAAGACAATTCACATCTTCCAGTGTCATTGAAATCTGGCTAGAGCAGCATGGAGACATCTTCACTTCTTTCTCTGTGCCTTTTTTGCATTTTCCCACTCTCCCTAGGAAGCTTCTAGCCTCTTTGTCTCTTTTCTCTGTGGCAATATGATAAAAAAAAAAAAGGTTAAAAAAGTCTTGTGTTTTTTCTACTGATACTATTATTACTACTGTAACTATAATACCTGTAGTTCATTCAACCCATGTGCCAGAAACAACTTCTAAGCACATTATGTGTAGTTGGGGTTCTTTAGTTTGTGATAGAAAACTAACCTTAATTAGAATAAGTTAAAAAAAAAAAAGAATTTACTGGCTTATAGAGTTGAGAGGCCCCCAAGTTGATCTTTCTATAGGCATGGCTCTATCTATATGGCTTAAATGAAAGACTTAAATTTGTGCCTTTCTTTATTTCACAGGAAACTTTTCTACTCTCTTACTTTTAGTATTAGGGAAGTTAGACCTTTTTATTGGAAAATGTGGCAAAGATGGCCACTAGAAACATCACATGTGTATCTCTGTATAGTGCCTTATAAATGGGAATCTCAAAAAAAAAAAGTTGGCTCTGTTTGGATTATAGATAAACATATATGTAGATATCTGAACCAGTCACTGTGGTAAGGAGGTCAGTATCCTCATTGGCCAGGCCTGGATCACATGTTCACAGGTAGGCAGGTCAAGTCCATCTCAAATTAAATGAAATGCACTCCAGCAGGAAAGAAGGGTTCTTTCTGTTATAAGAAGGAAAAAGGGGATGTTAGGAGGGTATAAGCACAGATATCCATTATATCATTTATTAATGTAATCTAATTTAATATTTGTGGCAGCCCTATGAAATGGATGTTATTACTTTTACAGATTAAAGAAACTGAGACTCATACAAGTCAGCTAGCATGCTAGCAATCACATGTTCATAAGAGGAAGTGCTGGGATTTGGCTTCTGGCCTAGGCCTTGACCATTTCCCATCAGTCCTTTTGTTTTCCTGATTATCCCTTTAGACAAATTCTAAAGTGTGGCTAATTCAAACTATGCTCCTCAAAACTCTACTGCCTCTTTCCTTTTCTCAAAAGATTCAGTGGCTTGCTACTTCTCAATAAAAGCAGAAGCTGTTAGTGGTAATTTCTCCAATATTTTGTCACCTCACCAAGAGACATCTATAATTGCATGCATCCTAAGCTCTCATCCAGTGTGAGGCCAGTCTTGCATCAGTATTCCGGGTTCTACTCCCTCCTCATTTCTCGGCATATTTACTCAGTCATCCCCTCTCTCTTCTCTGTCTTCAGCCTCACTACTGGCTGCCACTCATTAGCATTTAAACTCAGATCTGCAAAAATCTCCCTTCACTCCATGACCCCCTCCAGCTATAGTCCTCTTTGTATGATTTTTCTGAGCTAGAATTCTTCAGTTTTCTCTACTCACTGACTCTATTCACTCCCTTCCTCTGTGTTCTTCAGCTTGCTGCAGTCTGTCTTCTGCTCCCATAACTTTGCCAAGAAGAGTCAATATTAAGATTATCAATGACAGGCGTGTTGATAAAGCCAGTGGGTTTCTTTTAGACCTTATTACACTTGATGTCTCTATAGCTTTAAACTCAGTTTATCATATTCTTTTTGAAGAAGTTCCTCAAACATCTGTACTGAGCTAACATTTTATTCTCACTTTTCCCATCCTCTCTAGGCTATCTCATATATGCAGTGTATTTCATTTACTGTCTAAGTACTGATGACTCCTGAATTTAGATGCCCACCTCTTTGATACCTGTCTTAGAATTCTAGGCCTCTATCTCCAACTGCTGGTTCACTACATCCAGTTGGATGCTTCAAAATCACTTCTGCTCTCTTATGTTCAATACTCAAGTCTGGTTCCCCCGGTAAACTGAATGCTTCCTTAAACTTGCCCCTTTCGTTATATGACACCTCTGTCGTGTTCCTAAAGCCAGAAAGTGGTGTTATGCTAGACTCCTTTCTCTCTCTCCCCAACTGCATTTAATCTATCAGCAAATCTTGTCAATTCTAAAGGAAAACCATATCTTGAAATTCTCTGCTTCCCTCATCTTTCTATGTCTGTAGTGCAAGTCACTGTGTTCTCTTACCCCATCCGCCATAATACTTCACTGGTTCCTTGTTTCTGTTGTTAGGCCATACAGACTGTTCTCCATACACCAGTAGCCGAATGATTTTTCTCAAATCTCATCTTGTCATTCCTCTGCTTAAATTCTTTTGGTCCCACTTACCCTACTGCCATCCTGGGGTCTATAGTCTTAAAAGGCCCTCTGAAATCTCACTGCTGTCTATTTTCCCCATCCCCCCCACCCCCACCATTTTTCTAGCCTTATCTTTCACTGCTCTTCTACTTTGCCTCTGAATTCAGCCAGACTGAAATACTTAATGTTCCTTTCATAAGCTATATTTTGCTTCCAGAGATACTTCCCTGTGCCTTAAAGATGCTATTAGGTACCCACATTACGTGTATCCAGACGCCCTTGTGCTTATGGTACGCTATTATGTTGGAGTTTCTTATTATAGCAGTCAGAGCTGGACAGGAAAACAGACACCATTGCATGTATTTTAAGACAGAGATTCAACACAGGAGATTAGGTGCTTATGATTCAACTGGAGGAGCTGGACAAAAGGTCAAGGAGGCTAGCACTAGATTTGGGTTCAGCTCTAGCTTTGAGGAATTAAGGAGTGGCTGCTTGCTTCCTCTAATCCCATTCGCTCCTTCTCTCAGGTCAGAAAATGACAGCAGGGAACTGGCCAACATGGCGACAAATGCCATGCAGCACTGAGGTGGGTTACTCCTGTGGAAATGCCTCCAGTATGCTACAGAATCTTTTTTTTTTTTTTTTTAAGATTTTATTTATTTATTTGACAGACAGAGATCACAAGTAGGGAGAGAAGCAGGCAGAGAGAGAGGGGGAAGCAGGCTCCCTGCTGAGCAGAGAGCCCGATGCGGGGCTCTATCTCAGAACCCTGGGATCATGACCTGAGCCGAAGGCAGAGGCTTTAACCCACTGAGCCACCCAGGCGCCCCTACAGAATCTTTTAAAGCCAGGTATAGGCCTGCTGCTCCAGAGAAAGGGTAGTGTGGCTTCTGCTTCTCTTTTGCCTTACAAATGTCAAATTATGGTTCATATTGGCAGAACCTAAGCTATACCTTGAAGCCTTCTGGCAAGGGAGTTTGGGAAATGTAGTTTCTAGTCTTCTGGTCCCTACAAGGGACCAGTAGAGAAGGGGGTGAAAATGGTGCCAAGTTCTAATATGCACCACAACCATTCTTTTATCTGGCATCCTATCAAAACTGTGAGCTCTGTGAGAGTGAGGACTCTGGTTCCCTATTATTTTACCTCAGGACCCATCCGAATGCCTGGCCCAATGAGTATTGATGTCATGGAAGAATAATGAGGTCTTTACATCTCACAGATATATTAGGGACATTATTGCTGATAAAATGAAAGTTAATTACAGTCCAGATTCTGTCATAAGAATATTGGGCTTTCTAGGACTTATTGTTATACTGATATTTTTATGTACTGTTATGTCCAGACACTGTGCTAAGTCTCTTTACCTGAACGACTTCATTTAATCCTTAAAATAGCTCTTGAAATAGATTGTGTGATTATCACAATTTTATAGATGGGGAAATTAAGGCTCAGAGATTAAGTCAATTATCCAAGCTCATTAAGTTTCTAAAGGGATAAACTGTGTTTGAAAAGCAGGGATGTCTCATTCCAAAGCCCATGATCCATTCTCCACTGTACCATCTCCCCTGAGAGAAGTAGGATTTCCTGGGACTCTGGGATGCATTCATGACCTTTTGACTCTAAAGCCAGTGCTCCTTCTGAATTCTTTACTGCATCAATTTAAATGACTTCTCTTGCATAACAAAGGCTTTCTTAGAACTTTTTCAAAAAGAACAAAGTCTGGCAGCTGCCCTCTTAAGTAGCATGAAGTGATTACAACCCCACTTTTAAAAGGGCACCTGGGTGGTCCCGTCAGTTAAGTGTTTAAGTGTCCGACTCTCAGTTTCATCCCAGGTCATGATCTCAGGGTTGTAAGGTCCAGCCTGCATGGGGCTGTGTGCTCAGTGTGGAGTCTGCTTCAGATTCTTTTCGTCCCTCCCTCTCCCTCCTCCTCTGTTTCTCCCCTGACCCCTGCTTGCATGTGCTCTCTCTCCCTCTAAAATAAATAAAATAAACAAGTCTTTAAAAAAAAAAAGAAAAAATTCAGGGTGCCTGGGTGGCTCAGTCAGTTAAGAGACTGCCTTCACTTTTGTTTCCTTTGCCTTTGGAGACATATCTTGAAAGAAGTTGCTGTGGCCGATGTTGAAGAAGTTACTGCCTATGTTCTCCTCTACGATTCTGATGGATTCCCGTCTCACGTTGAGGTCTTTTATCCATTTCGAGTTTATCTTTATGTATGGTGTAAGAGAATGGTCAACTTTCATTCTTCTACATATAGCTGTCTAGTTTACCCAGCTCCATTTATTGAAGAGACTGTCTTTTTCCCACTGGATATTTTTTCCTGCTTTGTCGAAGATTATTTGACCATAGAGTTGAGGGCCCATATCTGGGCTGTCTACTCTGTTCCACTGATCCCATTTGCAAGGACGTGGATGCAACTAGAGGGTATCATGCTAAGCAAAATGAGTCAATCAGAGACAGAATTATCATACGATCTCACTCATATGAGGAATTTGAGAGGCAGGGTGGGAGGTTGTAGGGAGGGAAAAAGGAAACAAGATGAAACCAGAGAGGGAGACAAACCATAAGAGACTCTTAATCTCAGGAAATAAACTGAGGGTTGCTGGAGGGGAGGGCGGTGGGAGGGGTGGGATGGCTGAGGGTTGGGCCTTGGGGAGGGTGTGTGCTGTGGTGAGTGCTGTGAAGTGGGTAAGACTGCTGATTCACAGACCTGTACCCCTGAAACAATACATTATATGTTAATAAAAATAAATAAATAATTTTTTTGAAAAAGAGACTGCCTTCGGCACAGGTCATGATCCCGGAATCCTGGGATGGAGTCCCACATCCTGCTCTCTGCTCAGCTCAGCGGGGAGCCTGCTTCTCCCTCTCCTTCTTCCTCTGCCTGCCACTCCCCCTGCTTGTGCGCTTGCGCTCTCTCTCTCTCTCTCTCTCTGTGTCAAATAAGTGAAATATCTTTTAAAAAAAATTAGAGAGTTGCCAGACAAAATATGGGATACATAGTTATATTTGAATTTCAGATAAAGAACGAATATCTTTTTATTGTAATAAAGCCCAAATGTTGCATGGAACATGCTTACACCAAAAAAAATCATTTTTTATTTAAAATTCAAACTTTATTGATTGCCTTATGTTTTTGTTTGCAATATCTAGAACCTTCCCTTATTAGAAGCCACATTAATAAATGTAATAATTTCATTTACTAGACATTACAGCTTGCATAGCATTTTTACCGCCTTTAACTTATTTAACATACACAACAAACTTTGAGAAGTAAATTGCTTGCTCTGTAAATACAACCGAGGACATTGGGCTCAGAATAGTTAAGAAATGTGCCCATGTTCCTACAACTCATGGGAGGTGGAGCTAGAGCATAAATCTAGTGTGTCTCACTCCATGTTATATTCTCTCTCCTCAGTACCCTCCACAATCCAGCTCAAGCATCACATTCTTTGGCAAACCTACCCAGACTACTCCCTATCCAAAGGCGAATTTATTCCTCATTCTTTTATGCTGCCATGGGTGTTTGCACGTGTCATTATTATGGGATGCAGCACACTGCTCTGTAATGGTTGTGTTTTTCTCTCTGCCAGAACTAAAATTCTTAGAATAGTGTGGTAGGCAGAATAATGACCCCCACAAAGATGCTCCTATCCTAATCCCTGGAAACTGTGAATGTGTTACCTTATATGGTAAAAGGGACTTTGCAGATGTGATTAAGGGTAAGGACCTTAAAATAGAGGAATTATCCTGGATTATCCAGATGAGCCCAGTCTACTGACTTGAGTCCTCACAATTGAAGAATCCTTCCTGGCTGTGGTCAGAGAGAGAAGACATGACAATGGTAGAAGAAGGGTTAGAAATCTTCAACTTTGCTGACCTTGAAGATGGATAAAATGGGCCAGGAGCCAAGAAATAAATGCAGACTCCCTCCAAAAGCTGAAAAAGGCAAGGACATAGATTTTCCTTTAGAGCTACCAGAAAGGAGCGCAGCCCTATTGACGTCTTGATTTTAGCCCAGTGAGACCCATTTTGGACTTCTCAGTTCCATAAGATAATACATTTGTGTTTTCGGCTGCCCAAGTTCGTGGTAATTGAAGCAATAAGAAACTAAAAGAGGGAAGGTACCACCTCTTAGTCACTGCTGTTTTTCTAACTAGCAGAGTACCAACAAGCACAAGCACATGAGTGCTGAAATTGTTTTCTTGCATGGATAAATGAAAACTATAACATACTGCTTCATGATCAAAGCATAAGGAAGCAAGAGCCACCCAGCTAGGGTATGGGGAAGAAAAATGATCTCTACTTATCTTCCCTGAGCTAATGAGAATAAGTGATCTTCTGTATTACTTGGCCCAATTATCAAAAATCTAGAAAAGGCATCGCAATAAATGATGACTCCAGAGTAAGCCTTTGTATCTTCCTAGCTGTGTCTGTGATCATGAATGGAAATCTCACCCATAGTTACTACAGTGATAAAAACAGCTAAACTTCCTTGAATTACTGTTCAAACAGTTGTCAACTTTAGTGTATATATAGAATGACCTGGGACACGTGTTCATAGTAGCATATTCCTGGGTCCAGTCTCCAGAGATTCTGAGTCAGAGATGGATCCCAGGTGACTCTGTGGGCCATACTACATAGGAGATATACAATAATAACATAACATGCTATATAATATAACCTAATAACATAATATGTGCCAGGATGACCAATGCCATCTTCTTAGTCTTGCTTTATTGTTCCAGTGAGCGCTCCAGGGAATATGTCTTTGGTCCTAAAAACAACTCTGAAACCAAATCTCATTCCTAAGTAAGAGAGAGAGCAAAGGTGAAAGGAATCATTTCCATTATTTTAATGCATTTCTCATCATGAAAGTATCCAGAGGTAAAGGTAATCTAAGATAAAATACACAAACACATTTCAGGAATTCTTTATTGAGTAGGCTGGCCACTGAACCATCAAATGCAGGAAGAACTTCTTAGAGGAGTTCATTGTGGCATCTTCAAATCAGGAAAATATAATGAAGGAAATTTCTCCTTTTTTGTTAGACTGCAGAAATGAGAATTTTAACCCATGACCAACCATTGGAAATAAAAACTACCAGTTCTGGAGAAATGTTCCCAATTGATCATTTATAACGGTGATTTTTTTTTTCCTTAAAAATGTAGCACAATACTAAAACTAAAAAACAGCTTTGAAAACCCAGAAAGATACAAGGAAGAAAATGAACATTTTCCATAATTTCACTGTGTAAAAATAAGCTATGACCAAGGCTTTGGTTATGCATGTGTATCCTAGCTATTTGAGATTATGCTGTATATGCAATTTAATATCATGTTTTTTTTCTTTCCAGTTAACATTCTATCTGTACCCCCTATGGCCAACTTATTGTAATGAGATTGATTTTGTTAAATTATTCTCTTTAAAAGAATGGAGAGATTCAGAAATCTTAAGAGTCCAAAAACCAACTTCATGCTCAACGCCTCTGCATATTATTCTTGAAGAGAAGCAATTAGGTCTTCCTGGAGTGCCAGAGGCATTGAGGCACCTGAAGCTGCTGACTGCTAATCATATTAGACAGAAGTTAATTTTGAGGTAACTTGCCCTCTGGCACCCCACATGTCAGGCAGTGCAGTGGCTCTTTTATTTACAGTGGCACTAAAGTGGGCAATGCCATGTTTAGAGAATAATGTGCATTCCAGGCCTGCCATTCTCAACTGATTGCAAAGCTTTGTTGGAAAAGACAGAATTCTAGAATGTTAGGAGCATAAATCACATTGTTGGAAATTGTCTTTCTCTAAAAGTTTATGGTGTGGTGCAGTGCCATTTTTCTTTTGGACTTGAATTTGACTGAATTCCACTTGTCATCGCTAAGAAATATTTTATTTTCATTTTCAATTCAGTCATAAATTGCTGAAAATATTCCCTCCTGAGGTAAATTAGGGTGTAGTAATAGCACAACTGAGTCTTAGCAGTAAAAAATATTCACTATATATTAAATATACATGGGTATAGTTTGAACAAATGTGATTGCATTAAAAAGTTGTCAACAGTGTGCCCATCTTAATGCAAAATTGAAATCTTATGTGATTGGCCTAGTTTTTTGGATCTATTGCTGAAGGAAAAAACCTTTCATTCGCTACTTAGGGTAATGCAACAAGTTACCCTAAGGTTGGAGATAGGAGACCAAATCAAGAAGGTCAAGTCCTCCATCCTCTGAGCATCTTTTTTATCTAAACACACTGGAAGTTGTTAATTCATCTGGTTTGGTCCACTTTGGTGGACACTCACAGAAACCTTAGTGCTGGGTACTCCTTTTACTTTTCTAAACTGGTAACTTGTTCTAAGTTGCACAATCAAAGGTTATATTTCTGGTGAATAGACCCAGAAAACTATGTTGTTTATGTAAGATTTCAATCTAAGGCAAGTGATGTTAATAATTTATATTTGAGGTGTCTTGCTAATTTTTTAATATGGTAGCATTAAAATGCAGAGGACATTATAGAATTTTCAAGGTATTGGTATGAGGGAGGTGCTTATATGAAGATATTTATAAATGGTCAGTAAATTAACTATAAGTATTAATTGGATTTTACTCTAAGAAGCACTGAGAATATGAGGAATGGTTTCTGGTTTCCATTCGGCCACTAATAAGCTGTGTGAGCTTGAGTGAATGAACCGCTTTACTTGCCTGTGTTGGAAAGAAAAATGATAGGAAAAATGATAATGAACTATATCATTTTGTACAACAATGAGGGAAAATACAGGCTTGCACCAAAAGTCAGAATTAAAAATAGAATGGCAATGGAAAAAATCAGTCAATTTAACCCCAACTTGTGTCTATAAGGTAGAAGGAGAAAAAAAATAATTCTGGTCATTTGCATAGTTTTGTTCACAGAAATGAAGTAGGGTTTGCAGCACTCCCTTGGAAGAAAAACAACTAGCACGAGGTTATCACTCAGGAAGGACTGCAGCAGACTCCTGAACAAGGTGGCTCAAGAATGTTTGACCACAGCCTGTAGTGTTATGGCCTAATGGCCACAGAGGGAACCTGTACGGGCCTAATTTGTCAAGGAAGCAGCACTATGGCACTGTCCCGAGAGTGACACTAACTGCCCTGGGAAGCTGGGTGGAATCGAAAGAAAAAGGACAAGAAGGCGAATAACTATGTGTGGGTCCTTTGGGGATACTTTAGACCTGTTTCTCCTCCCACTGACTCTGGTCATGTCCATGTGGTTGATAAATCATGTGCTGGTGTGGCCTGTCTACCTTACCAGTTCAGCTGGTCTGCTTTACTTTGCAAAGGCTACAGGGATCAAGGAAAAGGAACCATTATGCCTTCTGGGTGCCCTTCCTTTGTGATTTGATCTGGGATGGGTGCAACATAAGCAGGACTTTCAAGCAAAGCCTTTGATTTGGGTCTTGCTTCCTCTATTGATGAACTTTGTGATCCTGGACAAGTTTCCTACTTCCTCTGATCCTCAGTTTTGTCATCTGTAAAATAAGGATAATGATGACAAGACACTGCTACTTGTCTACTCAAAAGACCTTCTCTTTCACTTCCTTACTGAAGAATCATTTTCCACCAGAGTAGAATTGTGGTCAGCTATAAATTCAGCTTTCTGGGGGTACCTTGGAGTTTTGGTTACTGTATATGAGACATAGTTCTGTCCAATAATCAGAAATATACCAAGTGGGTTTTCCACTAAAGCTAGCTATCTTGATAGAAAGGGCCAGGCTCAGTTTCCATATATCATTCCTCAGGCTGAGCCATGGAAATAATACCTAGAGGAGGAACAGCCACTTTTCAAACCATCTTGATATCAGAAAGGAAAAAGCCAAATGCTCTTTATGGCAGAGGTAGAGATGAGAGCTGGAAGGAACCTTTGTGAAAAAGCTTTATCAGCCTGGACGATGAATTTCCCGACTTAGTTGCATTAAAAAATTTTTTTTTGCTGTTTCCTTAAGTCACTATAGTCTAGTTTCTCTTACAGCTAAACCCAATTCTGACTGATATATTAAGATTCAAACCTACCGAAATTTATTCAGCACATATTTTCTGGTGAGGTCCCTAGAGACAGAGCTCCGCTCACACTGTTTCTCATCTTGTTTATTTGTAATAGTTACCATCCTGTCCTTGGTCTTAACCATCAGCTCCTCAGGGACAAAATGCTTGGAACCCAGAATGATGTACAGTCAATACCTATGATTTAAGGATTGGGAAATTGGGGCCTAGAGAGAGGTTATTTAGTGGTAGAACAGAGGCTAGTGCTGAGGACTTTTGATGTTCAGTCTTACTCTCCTAGCATTAGGGTCCTACAGGACAGACCAGGATGGGGTTTTCCAGCTGGCTAAAACTACTCATAAAGTACTGGGCATTGGGGTGTTATAAATGTTTAGACAGTAAAAGAAATATTTTCCAGGGTGCCTGGATGGCTCAGTCAGTTAAGTGTCTGCCTTCGGCTCAGGTCATGATCCTGGGGTCCTGGGATTGAGCCCCAAGGCAGTGGGCTCCCTGCTCAGTGGGGAGTCTGCTTCTCCCTCTCCCTCTGTCCCTCCACCCTGCGTGTTCTCTCTCTCTCTTTCTCTCTCTCTCAAATAAATAAAGTATTAAAAAAAAGAAAAAAGAAACATTTTCCTATTTTATCATTTTTCCCTGAATATTTTTGCTACTTGCCTTGTAGTATCTGCAAAATGGGCATACCAGCATGTCTCTTGTAGGGTTGTTGCTAGGATCTAAGGAGTTAATATATGTAAAGCTCTTGAAACAGTCCTGGAATATAGGCTAAGTTTGAAATATTAGCCCTTAGAGATGAATTGTTTTTAACTCTGAAGTGTGGGTGTTTTCAATTTCTTGTTCTCAGAATCCTTGCAATGACTAAAACGAAAATTCCATAGTCGGGCAGAAGTGAGTTCTAGACTGTTGCCTAGGAATTGAGTGACATTGGGAAAAGCACTCAGTGCTCCAAATCTTGATTTCCTCTTCTGTAAAAGAGGATCCTTTTTGTAGCCAGCTCACTGAGCTGTGAGGAGTAACTGATGTATTTTATGTGAGCATACAGTTGGGCGCTGACTACACATAGCTATTGTGATCTTAAGGTGACTTGTTATTTAGAGCCTATCTTCTAATATACCTTCAGGATTTCTTGCTTCTTTTTTCCCCCTCATTGATCTCTGAGCTTAGACTGCATGTCCATCACCTTCATTGGTACCTTGGGTAGCCTGTCCTTCTATTAGCTATTTTTTTATTTCATTTTTTTAAAGATGTTATTTATTTATTTGACAGAGAGAGAGAGAGACAACGAGAGAGGGGATACAAGCAGGGGGAGAAGGAGAGGGAGAACAGGCCTCCTGCCGAGCAGGGAGCATGGTGTGGAGCTTGATCCTAGGACCCTGGGATCACGACATGAGCCGAAGGCAGATGCTCAATGACTGAGCTAACCAGGCACCCCTTTTTAAAAATTTCTTGATAACTTTTTCTTTGTGTGATGTAATTTTATGTATCAACTTGGCTAGGTTATAGTGGCCAGTAAGTTGGTTAAATACTAGCCCAGATATTACTGTGAAAATAGTTTGAAGGCATGCTTATATTTACCATCAGTTAACTTTGAGTTAAGGACATTATCATCAATGACATAGGTGGACATAATCTAATCAGTTGAAGGCATTAAGAGCACAAACTGAGGCTTCCTGGAATTCTGCCTTAGTTAAGACTTCCTGAATTAGGACTATGGCATAGAAATTCTACCTTGGATTTGGCAGGTGGCAGGAGGGTGAGGGGAGAAATTCTGTCCATCCTGCTTGCCTGCCCTGTAGAATTCAGACTCAAGATTTGGACATCAAGTCTTGCAAGGGTTTCTAGCCTGCCTTACAGATTCTGGACTTGACAGCACCCACAACTGCATGAGCCTTTCCTGAATGCAAATCCTATCATATAATACATACAGTAGAAAATCTAGGATAAAATCTTACTGGTTATTGGTTCTGTTTCTCTGGAGAACCCTGATAAACCTTGCCCCCTGTACAAAATGGGGTCTTAGTTATTTTAGAAATTCCATGGAGAACTTCATCATAACTTCTGATGTTTCTTCTGAGTAATGGGAGAGGAGCAGCTCCACAGCAAAACTGGCTGATGTTTTTGTGTTTCTGTTTTGAAAACCAGCCCTTCATTCTCCTTTCACAGTCAATTTACCATTCCCTACAGCCTTTCACTTTAAATTTACCACTTCTCTCCACACACCTCTTGGGAGTTTCCACTCCAGTACCTCTCTTTTTTTCTTCCCCACTTCTCCTTGTGGCTATCTTGTCATAACCACTCATTAATCATGGTAATCATTTTACAAGTAGGACTGGGAGGAACCTCATGGCCACTGGATATAGCACAGTGAGAGCCCAATGTAAGATCTTGACACTGAGTTGACACTGAGCTCTTCAACCCATATGTTATTCACCACAGACCTTCCATCCCTGGATGATTTACCAGAGATTTGGTAACAAGCTGCAGGCATGTGGGAAGGTTCAAAGAATGACATGAAGGGCTCCTGGAAGTCTCTAACATGTGACTAAAGCATATGCCTGTCCCCTCATGACAGCAGAAGCAGCTACGCGCCCTATGTGGACAAAGTGCTTGATTACTTACCCATAGATATTGGTGTCCTAAGAAGTGCTCATATCTACTCCAGAAGGTACAGCTCAGGGAAGTCAATTAATTAAACTAGTTTTCCAGCTGATAGATTGATGCATTACCACGGTTTCAGCAAAGCACAGATTAGAAGCATATTGTGTCTGATGGCCTGGTCATCTCTCACTGTTGACTGTAATTTGCTAGAGAAGGAGAATCAAAATAAGAACTAAACCTAGAAAGAGTTGTGGCAAGGGACTCAATGAATGCTGAGGAAGGCTTTATTGAACACAGACTATATGCCAAGTTAAGTGAGTCACTCTGTCTCTTCATTTAAGACCCAGGTATCCTTTAAGGTAGATTTTAGTATTTCCCTGATTTTGTGAAAAAGGAAATAGGCTCAGAGGGGTTGAATTACTTTCCCAAGGACATACGGCTAGTTAGTTGGCAGAGCAGGCAGGGAAAATTAAGCAATAGTAATAGTTATGTTCGACACCCCCCCCCCCCAACACACACACTCTTAGCAGGTTGAATTTCTGCTGGCCCGGTGACTTTTCCTGTGTCCTCTTACCACCTTTGGCCTTTTTTTTTTAATTTAGTTTTTTAAAAGATTTTATTGAGAGAGAGAGTGCATTTGAGCAGGGTGGGGGGACGGAGAAAGAGTCCCAGGCAGACTCCACACTGAACACAGAACCCAACATGGGACTTGATCTCATGACCCTGAGATCATGACCTGAGCCAAAATCAAGAATTAGACACTCACCTGACTGAGCTACCTGGGTGCCCCTCACACCTGGCCTTCTTCTTCTGTAATCCATCACACATCAGGAAGCCTTTCTCTGTTTTCATGATGATATATTATACTTTGTTGATCTCTCATTCTTTTGTGACAATTCCAACTGGTAAAGGATGCAATCGAATCGCAATGATAACAAGACAGGTGTATTTGCAGCCTACCTGTGGTGGATAGGGTACATTCCATCATAATGAAGGTGTGAGAAAGGTTTCTGTTTGGTTCCTTGGTTACCATTGCAGCTGATGAAGTATAAGACCTTTGAAGCACAACTGCTTTGATCCCAGCTCCTCTGTAGCTGATCCTGCCAGGCTGCTTTGAAGTGAAACAATCCACAGTTCCCTGTGGGTAGGATATGGGGAATGCTAGAAGGAGTGGCGAGTTCATGGGGCCAGTTAAGTGGCTGTTGCTAGGATCCAGGTGTGACATTTGATGAGAACTTCAAGTAGGGCAGAGGAAATGGACATGAAAACAAGGGGGCAGATATGATCTATTCTAAATGGTTAAAACGCACAGGATATGGAAACCTTATGAAAGTGGGGGAACTTTAGGATGAGTCATTAACTTCTGGTTTTTGAGATGAGTGGATAGTGGTGTCATTCACAGATGGAAGACACAGTAATAGGAGCAGAGGCTTCAGTTTCATCTTGCAGTGTTCTCCTGGCAACCCATGGTAGGCAGGGAAACCAAGCAGAGGAAACCAAAAAAGGTGCAGAGGTAAAAAAAAAAAAAAAAAAATTTAACAAGGCCTGTCTCTAAAACAGTAAGTGGATTGGTTTAATTGAAATGCAGAATGCATATAGAGGGAGAAGTAGGAGATGAGGTTGGGGAGGTACCTAAGGATTAGGTCAAAAAGGTCTTTTGAAAACACGTTAAGGAGTTTTGCTTTCATCTTTAGGGGAAATGGAAGATTTTGAATAGGTTTTAAGCAGGGAAGTGACTTGATTGTAAAAATTTTCATTTTAGAAAATCTCTCTAGTGCAGAGGATATGGCACGGGAGTGGGTTAATGACAAAACAAGAGGAAATGTTAAAGTAGCTCAACTGGGAGATGATGGTGATTAAGACTAGAATAGTGGTGATAGAGGCTGGAAAAAGTTGATGGAAAGAGAGAGATTTTAAAGATAGAATGGGCAGGGCATTTGGATGGCTTGGCCAGTTAAATGTCCACCTCTTAATTTTGGCTCAGGGTCATGATCTCAGTCAGGTTCGTGAGACCAATCCCACATCGG
Source organism: Taxidea taxus jeffersonii (assembly GCA_003697995.1). Taxonomy (NCBI): domain Eukaryota; kingdom Metazoa; phylum Chordata; class Mammalia; order Carnivora; family Mustelidae; genus Taxidea; species Taxidea taxus. Next base: position 24,856 of record ML095625.1, read on the forward strand.
GCACTGCTCTGGTGTGGAACCTTCTTAAGATGCTCTTTCTTCCTCTGCCCCTCCCACTCTGCTCACACACTTGCATGTGTGTGTGCTCTCTCTCAAAATAAGTAAAGATAGAATGGGCAAGACTTGCTGATGACTTAGATGTGGAGGATACGAAAACTAGAGAATCAAGGCTAACTACTAGGTTGATGTTGGTTTAAGTGAAATTTCACTTTTACCCTTATCACTCTGTAAAACATATTATTTTATTTCTTCCTATTAATATACTTATTTCCTCAGAAAATTGTGAATGCATAAAATTTTTTGTTTTGGAGGCTATTCTGTGCTATTTAAACCCATCAGTATTTACCGTATCTGTAATAAACAAGGATAAAATGGTAGTGCTTGGAATCAAGTCCACATGTAACTTTGGTTGTCTAAACTCAGCAAAAGGAAAGGGCACTTGACAGGGAATAAAGATATATGTGCTCTTCATCTAACTTACTTTAGCCCTTTGAGCCCCCATTTTTTTCTATCCTCAATAATAACCAAACAACACAGAAAATTGTGTGTGTGTGTGCGCGCGCACATGCACGCTCATGTGTGTGCTTTTGGCACAAGGCTAAGACTAGAACTCTAAAATCCCCCTTGCCATAAATGTGTTGTCTTAATCATATTCATGGAAAATAGGGCTTTGTATCTTGTCTCACTTCAGTTTCTGCTTCATGACATTAAGAATTCCAATAACATTGGATCTCTGAAGCAAAGTTATTTATTTCACATTTTGTAATCATCTCCGGCAGTTTGTCTCTTCTACTCTTATCCATTCACTTTCTGAATTCTCGGTAAATAACTAAACACCAAGAAGTGGGGACCTGGCACTCCTTTCATAATCTGTTTGGGATGTAAATGGCACACATGCAGTGATGAAAACTTGACATAATGCGTTAGCTATGATTGCCCATCATTTTTCACCCAGTTCAAATATTTGTTCGTTCTTCTTTTGGGTAGTACCCCGTGTCAAAAGACTTTGAAACATCTAAGAGGGCTGGGTAGGATGATTGGATTATTTTGAGAATCCTATTCAAATAGTGAACCACGTTTCTTGCCAATGCATTACCCTGGTAATGCTGGTAAATATAGGTAATTCACACTTGTGTGGAAGGAAACAGTTCTTTAAGCTTTATTTCACATGGCCTCTCAGCTCCACGTGGAAAGTTATTTAGTGCTACTGCAATAGCAAACAAAGACAGCCTATTCGGTTCTTACAAATTGGTCATCGAAAAGATTTTGATAAATCACCGCCACTTATGTGTCATGGAAATGCTGAATGCTGAATATTTTTAAGCTATTAAATAATTCACTGAAGGGGCGCCTGGGTGGCTCAGCTGGTTAAGTGGCTGCCTTGGGCTTGGGTCCCAGGGTCTTGAGATGGAGCCCTGCATTGGGCTCCCTGTTCAGCAGGGAGCCTGCTTCGCCCTCTCCCTCCGCCCGCTGCTCTGCCTACTTGTGATCTCTATCTATCAAATAAATAAATAAAATCTATTAAAAAATTCACTGAAATATATTTTGTATGCTATTGCTAATAGGAATTTTGAACTAGCTCTGACCAAAGAACAAGTATTTATTCTTTTTCATCTCTTACAGCTTGTCTCCATGTGATGTTTTATTGTCAGAGCAAACCATATATAAGTTTAAAAAGTATAGAACTACCTAATTTTCTTTTTAAGAAACTGAAAATGATTTAGAATATAATTTTAAGCCCATAGCTCTTAGATAATGAAAGTTATGTCAAACACTTAAATATGACTTAGAATTGAAGCCACTAGCAGTATTGTAGTAGTGATGCACATACCCTAGGCTGTAAGACAGTGGTGACAATTTAGGCAAGATAAAGCTTATAGAAGAATTGCATTGTCAATTTCTGAGTGGATAAATTTAATGGGAAAAATTAATGTAACCTGAAAGTGCCGCATAAGAAGGTAGGTTGGTATTCCACTGAAAGACATTAAGGTAGTTGTGATTGGGATCTTGAAATAAAATTCTAAAATAAAGAATGGATGGGTGTTGGGGCGCCTGGGTGGCTCAGTGGGTTAAAGCCTCTGCTTTCGGCTCAGGTCATGATCCCAGGGTCCTGGGATCGAGCCCCGCATCGGGCTTTCTGCTCTGCAGAGAGCCTGCTTCCTCCTCTCTCTCCCTGCCTGCCTCTCTTGCCTACTTGTATTCTCTGTCTGTCAAATAAATGAATAAAATCTTTAAAAAAAAAAAAAAAGAATGGATGGGTGGATGGATGGATGAATGAATAAATAATCTCAGGCACTGAATGTCATGAAAGTGTGCTAACAGAAAATTGATGGAGAAACTGGTGGGAAATACAGAAGTACGATCAGTCTTGACATTATTCAAAATAGTGGTAAAATATCATCAGTATGAGCCACATGGCACAGAGGGAAAATGCATGCTCTCATTTATAGTTCAGGGAAGCTGCAGGCTTGGATTTGAACTGATACCTAAGAACAGTTTGGAAACACCTGACTTAATTTGTAGTAGAACTGAGGCACTCTTTTCATCTAATACCAATAATTTTTGAGATATATATCTGGGATATTGTCTACCCAGTATAAGTTCTTTGAGTACGTGGAGTGCTAAGATTAATCTTCCTGCAGCACTTTGGGTACACTCCTATCTGTGTTCTTTGAGTACATGGAGCGCTAAGATTAATCTTCCTGCAGCACTTTGGGTACACTCCTATCTGTGATATACAACTTGGAATATAGGATGGAAATAAATGGATGATAGATAGATAGATACATACATACATACATACATGCATGCATGCATGCATCCATCCATCCATACATACATACATGCGTACATACATAGCTATCCTAAGGATTAGTTGGCTCCCTCTGCTCCTTCCCATCATCTCAGAACAGGCTTGAACCACAGTCTATACCTAGTAAAAAGACCCACGGTTTCCTCAAGATTTATGTGGCTTCCTTTTACACGGTTCCCTCTGACTTCGTACCTTTTCTTGTTGACTTGGTTCTGCTTCAAGATCATCTCTCCACACTCCTTGTGCTGTCTGTGATGTACACTGGAACATCCCAGATATGGAATTTAGCCGTGTAATTTCCACGTAAAGCTTTTGTGTGTTTAGCAGGTTTTCCAGGATGTCTGGGGAAGTCATAGGATGTGTTTATTGTAACAAAGCAGACAACCTGAAATGGTATACATAAACATCCCTGACTTTAGACCTCCTTTGGCCACTTGATTTGGGGTGGTAAAGTGGATGGTTTTTCATTGCCTTTTCTTCAATTCGGTGAAAGGTGAGAAGCAGGGGCATTTGGTTTCTTCTCTGCAGTTCCTCCTTCTCACCAGGGAGACAGAACAGGACAGGCCCCAGCAGTTCCCTCTGTGAATACCAGAGTATGAAGTTCATCCTAGCCTGCAGCAGCTAGCTTTCTGGAAAGGAGGTGATGATACCCTTTACAGTTATCTCATAAGGGAAAATTGCTTTGACATGCATGTTTTTAGTTCACATACATTTTTTCAAGAATGTAACCTTTTTTATAAGATACCATATGTATGTGTTTATGTGCATTTTATTTTTTTAAAGATTTTATTTATTTATTTGACAGACAGAGAGATCACAAGTAGGCAGAGAGGCAGGCAGAGAGAGAGGAGGAAGCAGGCTCCCCGCCGAGCAGAGAGGCCGATGTGGGCCTCGATCCCAAGATCCTGGGATCATGACCCGAGCCAAAGGCAGAGACTTTAACCCACTGAGCCACCCAGGTGCCCCATTCATGTGCATTTTAAAAACACATCTCATTAAACCCAAGCAAAGCAACATAAATGACTCACAAAGGTAAGATTTAAGAGCAGCTATCTGTACTTTTTCCCCTTTTATATTTAGACTAGCTAAAAAATATTCTGTCCCACTTTTCTGGTTTCCCACGTTTATTTGTTGTGGTTTCCCTTATTTATTCATCAATTTTTAATTTTCATATCTACTAATTTTGGCTTTTTATCTTATTTACTCATTCGCATCTTGGATATAGATTCTGTTTTTCTAACCTCAGTTAAATGGCTGTTTTCACATAGTTTCTCTTAGCTAATAAGAAAAGTATTAAATCCCATCAATTTTAAAATAGAATATCTTACATATTATTTTTAAATATTACATAATTTGGCTTTTATTAACTTTTTGACATAGTATATTTTCAAAACAGTATTTTTCAAATCCAAGCAGTTTTATTTTGTTGTTTGTTGGTGAATCTATTAATTTCTACTTCTGTTACACCGTGGTCAGATAATATGGCTGTACAACTTCTGAAATTAGAAGTGAGGTATTTTCCTAGCTCAGTATTGATCTGTTTTTATAAAATGTTCCATATGGATTTGGGCAAAAAGCTGTATTTTCTATTTATTTATCATGTAATATGCTACGCAGCTATTAAATTAACCTTATTGTTATTACTTATATTTTCCATAATTTTAATGTTTTGCCTAATTTATCTGAAATGCCTGAAATAGATTTGTTAAAATCTTACATGAATTATGTTTCTGTCAATTTCTTCTTATATTTTTAAAAATATCTTAATTATTTGTCAGAGAAAGAGACTGAGCCCAAGCAGGGGGAGCAGGCAGAGGGAGAAGCAGGCTCCTCACTGAGCAAGGAGCCCTGTCTGGGACTTGATCCCAGGACCTTGGGATCTTGACCTGAGCTGAAGGGAATTGCTTAACCAACTGAGCCACCTAGGCATCTCTCTTCTTATATTTTTGACATAATTTAACCTTATGTGTCTTGGCACAATCACGTCCAAATACATAAAGATTCGTGACTTACCTCGTCATTAATATTTCTGCTTATGTGATGCATTGACGTTAAATTCTAATTTTTCTTATAATAATGTGACTCCTACTGTTTCAGGTCTCGTGCAGAAAAATGGTGGTGACAAGGAAACTGAAAAACCTAGTTTTATTGAAATAAATAAGGGCATGCAAGATTTATTTACACTGAGATGCTAGTATTTATACTCAGACAATGCATGTCAGGTTCCTGGCATTGAAGGCCTGCAGGGATGGGGGAAGTTGAGATCTTAATAATCTGAAGGTACCAGAGGGAAGGGTCAGGGTTTGTAGACACCGCACCTACTCTTACCTCAAAGTATGGAGAAGACAGGTGGTTGCAGTTTTCCAGAGAAACTAACCAAGGGCAGAGAGAATAATTTATCATGGCTCACCTGAATTATGGAGGCTAACAAGTTCTGAGATCTGCAGAGCAGGTCAGCAAGCTGGAGACCCAAGGGAGCTAATAATGTAGATCCAGTCCAAGTCCAAACACCTAAGAACCAGGAGAGCCAATAGTGTAGTACCCGTCAGAAGGCTGGCACACTTGAGAACTAGGAGGAGCCAATGTTTCAGTTCTACGCCAAAAGCAGGAAAAAGTAGATATCCCAGTTCAGAGGAACAGGAGGAATTCTTTTACTCAGCGGAGGGTGAGCCTTTTTATTCTATTCAGGCCTTCAGCTAACTGGATGAGGCCCACCCGCATTAGAGAGGTCAATCTACTTAGTCTACCAATTTAAATGTTAATCTCATCCAAAAAAACTACCCTTATAGACAAACCCAGAAATAATGTTGAACCGCTTGGGCATCCTGTGACTTCCCCCCCTAAGTTGACACATAAAAATTATCACGATAGGTATAAGCAGGATAGTAGTAACTTGTTTTTGTTTTTTTACCCATGGAGCTACTGTGATTTATTCATGAAGATTTAGAATAATGGGGAGGAAAATGGTGCTTAAGCTTTTTTTAAAAATTTTACAGTTAAAAAAGTTTATTTTTTTAATTGAGTTATAGTTGACATACAGTGTTACATTAGTTAACACACAATGTTACTTTAATTTCAGGTGTACACATAGTTATTGGACAAGTCTGTATGTTATGCTATGCTCACAATGTAGCTACCATTTATCACCATGCAAGGTGACATTGACTGTATACCATTGACTATATACCCTATGCTGTCCTTTTTATCTCTGTGACTTATTTATAAGTGGGAAGTTTGTGCATTTTAATCCCTTTCACCCATTTTGCTCATTCCCCCATCCCATCCTCTTTGGCAACCATCGGTTTGTTCTCTGAATATATGGGTGTGTTTCAGGATAGCAGTAACTTCTGAGGGAACGCCTTCTGGTTTCTGGGGGAATGGCAGTGTATGGGAGGTGAAACATGAAAAGAAAACAGAAATGTGGCTGTCACTTTAACCAAGAATCCAGCAGCTTAAGCAGAATCCAAATAATTAAGCCACGAAGATTGAGTTGTATAGATGACGCCAGTCACAGCTCTTTATCACAGACTTTATCACTTTATTACTGCTCCTTATCACAGCTTAGGGACTCAGTATACTCTGTGGTTCGCTATTTTGAGATTGTCGTAAGACAGTCATTTCCTAGCTGAATGTATCAGGAAGGAGAAACTCCCCCTTGGTTTTCCAGAGATGGCTGGGGCTGGAAAATGCTATAAAAAAGGATACTAGCCATTTTTTCTAGAGAGAAGTGTTGAAAAAATCACATGTCATCAAACAACAGGAGATGAGCTGAGAAACAGACCAGCTTTGCCAAGGCAAGGACCTTCTCACCCTGCAAACCGAGTGGGACTTGGTGGAGAATGTCATGGTTCAAGTTCTGGGTCCTACAAAAAGTACCTTGAGTAGAACAAGGAGATATTTCCAAAGCTAGCAGGTTCTACCCTTTCATTAAAAACTAAGAGTTGGGTACAAAATTGTGGGCAAGGGAATCAAAAGATTTTATTGTTTTGGGTGGAGTATAGAGGGTTGCTATTTGAGGCAGAAAGGGATTGAGAGGTTGCAATATATAAGGTTAATATACAAAAGTCAGTCACTTTCCTGTATACTGGCAGTGAACAAGTAGAATTTGAAGTTAAAATCATAATACCACTTATATTAGTACACATACAAAAAATGAAACACATAGGTATAAATCTAACTAAATCTATATATATGTATCTATATGAATTTATATGAGAGAAACTACAACATTTTGATGAAAGAAAATAAAAAAACTAAGTTAGTGGAAAGATATTCCATGTCCATGGATAGGAAGACTCAATATTATCAAGATGTCAGTTCTTTCCAATTTGATGTATAGATTTAGTGCAATCTCGGTTAAAATCCCAGCAAGTTATTTTGCAGATGTTGGCAAACTTACTGTAAGGTTTATATGGAAAGGCAAATACCCAGTTAGAAGACGAATACTACCCAACTTCAAGACTTGATTACTGTAGCTTTATACTAAGACAGTATGGTGTTGGCAAAAGAATAGACAATTAGATTAATGCAACAGAATGGAGAGCCCAGAAACAGACCAGTTTAAATAGTCGACAAAGGAGCAAAAAAAATACAATAGAGCAAAGATAGTCCTTTCAACGAATGATGCTGGACCAAGTGGACATCCAGATGCAGAAAGAAAAAAAATCTATACACGGACCTCATACCCTTCATAAAAATTAACACAAAATGGATCACAGACCTAAATGTAAAACTCAAAACCTACAAAACTCCTGATAAATTACATAAGAGAAAGCATAGATTACTTTGGGTTTGGCAATGATTCTTTAGACCCAGTGGCAAAGACTCAATCCATGAAAGATAGAATTGATAAACTGGACTTTATTAAAATTAAAATCTTATTCTCTGTGAAAGATACTGTCAAGAAAATGAAAAGACAAACCACAGATTGGAAGAAAATATTTGCATATCCGATAAGGGACTATTATCTAAAATATAGAAACACTTTTAAAATTCAACAATGAGGAAATAACCACTCCATTAAAAGTGGATGAAAGACCCTAACTGATACCTCATCAAAGAAAATATGCAGATGGCATATAAACATACGAAAAGGTGTTCGACATCCTCCGTCATCAGCGAAATACAAGTTAAAACAATGAACTACCACTACACGCCTATTAGAGTGGCCAAAATTTGGAACACTGACGACACTAAACACTGACAAGAATGCGGAGCAGTAGGAACGTTCATTCGTTGCTGATGGAAATGCAAAATGGCCCGGCTAGTTTAAAAGACATTTTAGTGGTTGTCCACAAAACAAAACATTCTCTTGCCATAGAATCCAGCAGTCATGCTCCTTGGTATCAACCCAAAGGAGTTGAGAACTTACCTCCACAGAAAACCCCGTACAGGAATGTTTGTAGCAGCTTTATTCATAATTGCTCAAACATGGAGACAACCAAGATGTCCCTCATCTTGGTTTGTGGATGGATAAATAAACTGTGGTACATTCAGACGATGGAATACTATTCAATGTTAAAAAAGAAGTGAGCTATCAAGCCAAGAAAAGACATGGACAAACTTTAAATGCATATTACCAAGTGAAAGAAGCCAGTTTGAAAAAGGTCCATACTGGGGGTGCCTGGGTGGCTCAGTGGGTTAAGCCTCTGCCTTCGGCTCAGGTCATGATCCTGGGGTCCTGGGATCGAGCCCCGCGTCGGGGTCTCTGCTCGGCAGGGAGCCTGCTTCCCTTCCTCTCTCTCTGCCTGCCTCTCTGCCTGCTTGTGATCTCTCTCTGTCAAATAAATAAAATCTTAAAAAAAAAAAAAAGAAAGAAAAAGGTCCATACTGTATGATTCCAACAATATGAATTTCTGGAAAAGACAAAGACCTATGAAGACAGTAAAGTGTTTAGTGGTTTCCTGGGGTGAGAGGGGAATGAATAATGAATGAAGAAGTAAAGTACAGAAGATCTTTAGGGCAGTGGAACAACTCTGTATGCTACTATAATTGTGGATATACAGCCTTCTATCTATGTCCAAACCCATAGAATATGAAACACCAAGAGTGAACGCTAATGTAAACTACAGACTTTAGGTGGTCCTGATGTGTGAATGTAGGCTGATCAGTTGTAACCAGTGCATCACTCTGGTGTGAGACACTGATAGTGGGGGAGGCTATGATGTGTGGGGATGGATAGTATATGGAAAATTTTTGTACCTTATCAATACTGCTGTAAGCCTAAAACTACCCTAAGACTGACACCTACGAAAATTTTTTTAAAGATTTTATTTATTTATTTATTTGACAGACAGAGATCATAAGTAGGCAGAGAGGCAGGCAGAGAGGAAGAGGGGGAAGCAGGCTCCCTGCTGAGCAAAGAGCCTGATGGGGGGCTCGATCCCTGAGACCATGACCTAAGCCGAAGGCAGAGGCTTTAACCCACTGAGCCACCCAGGCGTCCTACGCCTATGAAAAAATTTTAAAAATGATTCAGACAGTCCTGTGACTGTCAGAATAGTGGGGGTGGTAGATTTAAAGTTAAATATTTGCTTCCAATTACTAGACCGGGGACTTTTACTTTTTGGCTGTAAGAATTGTGGGGGAATCAAGCACTATGAGATGGCAGAAAATGGGAAGCATGGACCACCGAGCTTCTGTTGCCCACTTGGGCCCCCTCACCATTTTTTTCTTGGTTCTAGTGCAGAGAGGAATAAAGGGTATATATATTGTTCCATTTTGGCATTTCCAGATTTCCTCCCTCCATTCCTTTCCTTTCTCGTGACAGCTTGAACAAGGGGAATTGTTGAAAGAGTCCTTAAGATATCCACGCTGTATCGCCTCCTGCAAAAAAAGGACCTCAAAATTCCGAGCTTTCTTTCTCTTACTCCTCTGCCTCTCAGTTCACTTCCTACCTAGCAGAGCTTCCTGTTAAGTTTTCTGCCTCTTCATTCTTAAGCTGTTGTGGAGAGCGATTGCAACAAAGTATGATTATCTGAACTGAAAAACAATTTCCTTTGGTGAGCTCTCTGGGCGTCTAAATTTTTCTCTACCATCTTCCTGTATCTGTGTTCTTTACCGATTATTTTCTCGAGAGAGTTCACAATTTCCCCCCTTTTCCAGCAATCAACACTGTTTTTTTCAGTGCACATTTATTAAGTAAATACTCTGTGCCATACATCATTCTAGATGCTGAGAATACAAAGACTAATAAATTGGATCCTTGCCAGTGGGGACCTGGGACTTATGAAAGATTAAATAAATTCCTTTCCAATATTGCTTTTGGAAGCCAGAATTTATTTTTCACAACTGGCATGTCCAAACTCTTAGTTTTCTAGCTGCACTTATAATTTCTTACACCCCCCCCCACCCAAACTGTATATATGGGCATTCTGAAAATGTATTTGAAGGTCTCAAAACAATTTTTCTTTCTAAAAGAAGACTATGGGCATTTCTTCAACTAGAGAGTAATTCAAAATCCAAATTTTGAAGGCCCAGAATTTTAATTATTACAAACTAAAATGTCTTTCTCTCCCAGTATTGTCCTTATAAAACCTTTTGGTACTTTTGCTTCCAAAATGTTGGCAGTTTAATTATGAACTCAATTGAAATATTAGAGACATAGCCTTTCATGTGTTAGAGATTCAGTCTGGAATGGTGAATTTAAAGAAACATGATTCTATAAATTTAAGGAGAAGTCATGAATCACTGTTAATTTAATTTGCAACACATGCATGATATAACAATACTTTTAATAATAAACCATGCTTGTACTGTATACCAGATACCATCCTGGGTGTCTGTTATCCCCTTTAATTATCACAGCAAGCCTGCAAGACATCCCAGTTTTACAGATTGAATAGCTGTGAAGGAAATTTGTTCAAGCAGTGTCATCTTTCACAGGAAAAGTTATTTTATTCTGCACTGTCTCTTACATAATGATGACCATATTATTGATACTAATCTGCTATATCCAAGGTAATGGGAAATTTTATGAAATAGGTGGGAAAATGATATTTGGATACAAACATATTTTTTGTTTTTGTTTTTGTTTTTTTCTTTTTCATTTTCATGGCATGTGCAATAGCTACTGAGGAATTTATGGGGTACCAGCCATGAACTGTCTAAAAGAAAACAAATGCTTGGTGGAATATTCTGGTTTTTTTTTTTTTCATTGAATTACGTAACAAGATCTAGCAGTTGGTCTAAATCTGAACAACATTTAAAACCATCTTTAACAACTGTAATGTGATCTTACATATTTATTACTCTTGGTGACAAAGTCACAGCCACTCCTAATATTGCTGGCCTCCATTCATAATGGAAAGACAGGCGGAATTTCAGTTGAAGTTTAGTGGAAACCAACATGGAAATGTTCCTAAGTTTATAAACACGTGCTGTAAGAACACCTGCTCTAACAGAAGTCATTGCATCGAGATTACATGAAGGAAGAGCTGGGAAAGAAGTCAATCTTGGAGCCCATGGAGGGTAGTCTGGAGGCCCAGGTTATCTTTCTCAGGGGAAGGCAGATACATGGCAGCTTAATGACATCAAGTTCATCCTTTTACAAATAAAAGTTTTTCCATCTGGGAATAAAATCTTTCCTTTTTAAAACTTTTTAATTTTTTTAAATTTTGGGTTACTATTCCTAAGATATTTGTGGAATTCTTGCCTTCATCTTTCTGATTTCCAGGAGAGTATTATAATGCACATTGAAAACTTCTATATGTATCTGTTGATTCATACTATCAATATAAATTGGAAATATTATACCAAACAATATAAATTCCTTTCCATGAAGTTTACAATTAGACAGTTTTTAAAATATATGTCCACACTTATATCTGGAATTAGAAGACACAACAAATAATTTAACGTTTCTCATACCTTTCCTGTGAGTTCTCAGTCGTGCATTTAACGTGCTCAGCAGCAGTGTTACTGGTGAAACTGAAATTTGTAACAGCTTATTTGTGTTCAAGACACAATTCCCATTATGTCTGATAGGCACTCATTGTAAACTTGCCGTCTGTACATTTTGATGTCTGTGGTTTAATGTTTTTCACTTAACATTTCACAGTGGCATTATTTATTTTAGTTGTGTTATGAAAGTTTAGGGGCGCCCGACTGCCTCAGTTGGCCGAGCATGTGACTCTTGGTCTTGGGGTTATGGATTCGAGCCCCCTGCTGGGTGTAGAGATTACTTAAAAATAAAATCTCCAAAAAACCCAAGAAGTTTAAATTGCAGTCCCTTTTTCTAGTTCACCAAGTTTTTCAACATGTATCTTTTCTGTATGCCAGACATATTTCTTGCAGTGGTTTCTTTCTGATGATGTCTTAAGGCATCTTTCAACGCTGATAGACTTTATTTGTACAGCAAATGCCCAGGCCTCTTACGGTTTATTATTTTGCCATTCTCTTTTTTTTTAAGATTTTATTTATTTATTTGATAGAGATTACAAGTAGAGAGGCAGGCAGGGAGAGAGAGGAAGCAGACTCCCCGCTGAGCAGGGAACCCAATACGGGGCTTGATCCCAGGACCTCGAGACCATGACCTGAGCTGAAGGCAGAGGCCTTAACCCACTGAGCCACCCAGGTGCCCCTATTTTGCCATTCTCAACGTGAGGCTTATATCCTGTGGTCATCATGGCTGCTGCTCTAGGCGACATTCACCTCCTAGGGATGCCATAATAAATTAGCACAAACTAGGTGGCTTAAACAACAAAAATTTACCTTCTCACAGTCCCAGAAGCTAGAAGTGTGGAATCAAGGTGTCTGAAATGCCGTGTTCCTTCTGAAGGCTCTAGGGAAGAATCCTTCTCGCCTTTTTCTAGCTTCCTTGTCGTTCCTTGGCTTGCAGCCTTATCCACTCCAGTCTCTGCCTCAGTTGTAACACGGCCTTCTTCCTTATAAGGACACCAGCCACTGGAACAGGCTCACCCAACTCAGCGTGACCTCATTTTAACTTATTGCACCTGGAAAGGCCCCATTTCGAAAGAAAGTCACACATCCAAGGGTTCGAACTTAAATAGTTCTTTTGCTCAATTAAAAAAAAGTATTTTCTTGGGGCAAGTTTCACACAATATAAAACTAACCATTTTAAAGTGTATAATTGGGGTGCCGGGGTGGCTCAGTGGGTTAAAGCCTCTGCCTTCGGCTCAGGTCATGATCTCAGGGTCCTGGGATCTGATCAATGATCAAGCCCCGCATGGGGCACTCTGCTCAGCGGAGAGCCTGCTTTCTCCTCTCTCTCTCTCTGCCTGCCTCTCTGCCTACTTGTGATCTCTGTCTGTCAAATAAATAAATATAAAAAAATCTTTAAAAAATAATAAAGTACATAATTTAGCAGCATTTGGTACATTAATGATGTGTGACCCACCACTTCTATCTGTTCAAAGACATTTCCATTACTCCAAAGTAAAACCCCTTACCTATTAAGCGGTTTCGCCCAAGTCCCCCTTACCCAACCCCTGGCAACCACCAGTCTGCTTTCCGTGGCTAGGGATATATCTGTTCTGGATATTTTACATAGATGGAATCATACAGCATGTGATTTCTTGCATTTGGCTTCTTTCACTTAGGACGGTATTTTTAAAGTTCACATTACGGCACGTATCAATACATCATTTTTCTGGCTGAATAATGGCCATTGTATACTGTGCTTCTTTCTGTTTCTCCATTCATCTGTTGATGGACATTTAAGCTGTTTGCAGCTCTTAGCTGTTATGAATAGTGCTGCCGTGCCCGTGTGTGTACATAGACTTGAGTTGCTGTGTTCGATTCATTTGACTGGGTTGCAAGGTCATATGGCATATTCTATGTTTGACTTTTTGAGGAATGGTCAAAGTGTTTTCCACAGCCGCTGAACCGTTTTACCTTCCCACCAGCAATGAACTAGGGCTCCAGTTTTTCCACATCCTTGTCAGCACTTACGTTTTGGTATTGTTTGTTTTTAAATTACAACCACGCTAATGGATGTGAAGTGGTACCTCATTGTTGTTATGATTTCTGATTCCCTGATGAGTAGTGATGCTGAGCACATTTTCACATACCTCCTGGCAGCGTGTATGTCTTCTATGCGTAAATGTCTGTTTAGATCCTTTACCTGTTTAAAAAATTTGATGTTTTTTTTTTTTTTTTTTGGTCCTTCTGTTGTTGTGCTGTAAGTTCTTTGTGTATTATGGATACTAGGAGCATTATCAAATCTATGATTTGCAAATATTTTCTTATTCCATAGGCTATATTTTAATTTTTTGATAATGTCCTTTGATGAGCAAGTTTTTCATATTGATGACATACAGTTTTTTTCTTATATTGCTCATGATTTTTGTGTCATTTTTAAGACTCCATTGCCAAATCCAAAATTGTGAAGATTTATGCCAAGGTTTTCTCCTAAGAACATCTTTTTTTTTTCTTTAGGGTTTATTTATTTATTGGTGGGGAGGGGCAGAGGGAAAGGGAGAGAGAGAATCTCAGGTAGACCCACATGGGCTCAGTCTCACGAACCTGAGATTGTGACCTGAGCCAAAATCACGTTGGATCCTTCACCGACTGAGCCCCCCAGGTGCCCCAAGAACACATGTTTTAAGAGAAACATGTTTCAACCCACAGTGAATCCAAATGTCATGACCACATTTGAACCAATAAGAAGGGGGAAAAGTATAAAGAGGGCATGTTCCATGCCTTGAAATGTGTAATCTAGAATGAAACATAACACTTTTGCTTGCATCCCATCGGTCAGTACTTAAACTTAGTTTAGAGTTGCGCTAAGAGGGAAGATCAGTAAGGTACAATTTAGCCTTACGCTTATACGCTCAAGTAAAACTTCTATTACTGTGTATAGATATACATGAAAATCTTACAGTCTTTGCTGTTGTTAATTGAATTCTTTGAGGTTATACTTTTTTGATCCAACATTTTGTAGACCTTGCTCTCTTGTCAGATGAATATTGCTCTGCGGAACTTTGAGGTCCGTCTGATCTCCCACTCCCTTACTTTTTCTGCCTGGATAACTAAACAATTATCCTTTAGCCCTTGGAATTAAATAACATAATCAGAATGACTAAATGTTGATCCTTTCGTGTTCATTTTTTAAGTATGGTATGATATTTTCATCCACAAATTCTAATTTTTAAATTTTTTTTATTACATTTCTATTTCTGTTTGTTGGGAATTCTGCTTCAAAGATAACAGCTATGTTTGGTTTTGATCTGTGACTGCTCAGCTACTTGCTATTTTTATACTGTGTATTGTTCCATAATGATGTTTTAGTCCTTGATTGTTTCCCTGGCTTCGTACCATTCCTTTTCATTTTAAGTTTCATTCTGATGTTTTATCTCATTTGGAGATCTTAATTTACTGTGACATTCTATTTAATCAATATGGTGGCAAACGTTTTCTGACTAGATTATTTCCTTTTGAGCAAAATCTTTATCTGTTTTGCTTGCTCTTTTTTTTTTTTTTTTAAAGATTTTATTTATTTATGTCAGACAGAGAACAGGAGTGAGCACAGGCAGACAGAGTGGCAGGCAGAGGCAGGGGGAGAAGCAGGTTCCCCGCTGAGCAAGGAGCCCAATGTGGGACTCGATCCCAGGA
Source organism: Taxidea taxus jeffersonii (assembly GCA_003697995.1). NCBI lineage: Eukaryota > Metazoa > Chordata > Mammalia > Carnivora > Mustelidae > Taxidea > Taxidea taxus. The sequence continues at coordinate 40,241 of ML095625.1, forward strand.
CGCTGGGATCATGACCTGAGCCGAAGGCAGCCGCTTAACCGACTGAGCCACCCAGGCGTCCCTTGCTTGCTCTTTTTTTATTCTTCTGTAGAATCTTTACATAGATGCCTTAACACTTTATTTTAATCTTAATTATACTAGAAATGAACAGCTTTAACCAGTCCATTTATTTCTATTGATGTATTTTGAATGATTTTTTCTTGACTCCCATTCCATTTTGACGGGGGTCGGGGGTTCCTTGAGAGCTGAGTTCCTCTAGACTCCGGGAGTGAGTGCAGGGAAAGGAAGGCATCAGCGGGGGCTCTAAGTAGAAATGGGTTGCCAGGCTTGGGCTTTGTCTCATCTTCTAAGTTCCCGTTGAATGTCCTGTAACCTTTCCTGTACGTTTCCAATGAGTGAGAATTTACCATGTCAGGTAGCTTACCCTGTTCTTTGTGGAGTATTGGGCCTTAGCTTGTGTCAGACTCCGCCAGATTTATTTTCTCCTTTTCCCTTTTTTTTCCCAGGAATATTCCCACCATCCCAAGCAGAAAGTAGAACATGGCCTTGGATTAAAGACTCCCTGCATTGGGAGGAGATATTGTTTTCAGATGTCATTTGCTCCATCTCCCACTTCCTCCTTACTCTCCCTCTTCTCCCACTGTCCCTCCTCTGGTTTTCTGCTTGACCAAATTTCTGTTTATTCCTCATGATAATTGGCTCTGACTTTTTATGGTCCTTCTGCTTTTCCTCTTCAACTCTCTTCTCAGCAGGGAATTGAGAATCATCGCAAATTCTAGCAGTTTTTCTGGACTATAGCTAGAGGAGGAGGGGTTCACGGGTGGGCTTTTAAATAATCGAACCCTCTGCATCTTTGTCCACATTGGCTTATGAATTCTCCCCATCAGCCGCACTCTGAATTGAGAGTAGGTTGTGAAATTTCTCACGACTAACGACTATGTTTCTTCTCCTCTCCCTCTGGAATCTTTCTGTGGAGGGGAAGTTGAGCTTGTGTGGACCTTCACTAAATTGAGTAGAACAGATAATTAAAATTTAAAAAAAAAATTGTGGAGGCGCCTGGGTGACTCAGTCAGTTAAGCATCTGCTTTAGGCTCAGGTCGTGGTCCAACAATCCTGGGATTGAGCCCAACATTGGGCTCCCTACTCAGTGGGGAGTCTGCTTCTTCCTTTCCCTCTGTCCCTTCCTCCCCACTTTGTGCATGTGCCCCCCTCTCGCTCTCTCTCTCTCACATGTGCTCTCCCTCCTCCAAATAAATAGATAAAAACCTTAAAAGACAAACAAGAAAACATTTGTGTTTTCTTTTGACTTGTCCTCATACCCTTCCTTTGTTCGATTACTCCTTGGTCATTTGGCCACACCGTGGAAGGGGCTGGCTGAACCAAAGTAACTTTGCACCCTAAGGAAGAAAAGGTGATGAACAGATTGGGTAGATGATAAATAGTGCCTACCAGGACCTGAAGCTAACAGGCCCTTATCCTTTTAGTAAGTGATCTTTATGGCTTCCCAATAGCATCTGCATTTTCCTAATCATATCTTCAGTTTTCCCTTTGTGAAAGACTTGTAGAAAGATACATTCTTTTTTCACCTATCAGATAAGAAAGATTAAAGAAGAAAAGGAATACTCAGTGACAGCTAGGATATGGAAAGGGGGGAAAGAGCAATATGCATAGCTGCTTGGGAATACACATTAAAACAAAACTTTCCAGAAGTATATCTGGCAACATGTATCAAAAAACTTTTATAATGTGCATACTCTTTGAATTAAACATTTCATTTGCAGACATTTATCTTAAGGGGATAATTGAGCATGTGTGCAAAAAATGTGCAAGGATGGGTCATTTAAATAGTATTTTATTTAATACTAAAGAATATGACGCTAATAATCAGGGTGCGTTAAAGACATGCACATCTACCATGTGATTTTATACAATACTCAACAAGATGACATAGATGCTAAAGTTATGTGCCATTTATTGAGCATTATGTGATTTGCCTATTTCAATTAATAATTCCATGAGCTTTGTGAGGAGGTAATGTTATCACCCCCATCTTAGAAATGAAGATACAGGGGATTAGAGATATTCACTTGCCCAGAGTCCTGCAGATAGTTAAGTGACAAAAAGAAGATGTGAGTAGAGATTTAAATCCTATGGTCTTGGAGCACCTGGATGGCTCAGTCCGTTAAGCAGCTGGCTCTTGATTTCAGTTCAGATCATGATCTCAGGGTCCTGGGATCCAGCCCTGTATCTGGCTCTGTGCTCAGCAAGGGTCTCTTAGAGAATTCTTTTTCTCCCTCTGCCCCTCCCCCCATTCACGTGTGCATGCGTGCATGCATGCATGCTCTCATCCTACAATAAATTAAAAATAAAATAAAAAATAAAAACCCCCAAATCCTGTGGTCTTAAAAACTTTCATTGAGGAATAATTGACATGCAATAAACCACACGTATTACAATCATATAATTTGGTAAGTTATAACTTATGCATATAATTTGGTAAGTTATAACATGCATAAACCTATAAAATGATCACCACTATCAAGAAAGTAAACACAGTTATCACCTACAAAAGTTTCCTTTTGTCTTTTTGTGATTCTTCTTTCTCGCCCCTCCTGTGCTATGTATCTCTGATGAATTTCTTGTGGCCCCTTAGGCAGAAATCATTAGGCTATATATATATATATGGGTCTGTTTCTGGAATCTGTCTTCTGTTCCATTAATCCATTTTTCTATATTTACATTAATATTTCTACATTTACATTAATATCTATATTTACAATAATATATTTCTATATTTACATTATTCTATATTTCAAGTACTATCTTGAAACATGTACCTTTATACCGTTTGAAACCAGATAATGGCAGTCTTTCTACTTTATTCCTCTTTTTCAAAGTTGTCTTGTCTATTCTGGGTCCTTTACATTTCTATATAAGTTATAGAATCAACTTGGGACGCCTGGGTGGCTCAGTTGGTTAAGCAGCTGCCTTCGGCTCAGGTCATGATCCCAGTGTCCTGGGATCAAGTCCCACATTGGGCTCCTTGCTTGGCAGGGAGTCTGCTTCTCCCTCTGCCTCTGCCTGCCACTCTGCCTGTGCTCGCTCTCTCTCTCTCTCTCTCTCTCTCACACAAATAAATAAATAAAATCTTAAAAAAAAAAAAGTTATAGAATCAACTTAATTCCTATGGTAAAAGCTGCTGGAACTAGAATGTGATCACCTTGGATCTATAATCAATTTGGGAGGAAGTGACATGTTAACAGTATTGAATCATCCCATCCATGCATTTCTTTAGGTCTCTCTCCATTTGTTTAGGTCTTCTTTAATAAATCCCAGCACTGTAGTTTGGTATACAGGATTTCACATCTTTGTCAGTCAAATTTATCATTAGGCATTTTCATAATCTTGATGCTCTGGTAAATAGTACTGTATTTTAAAACTCAGTTTCCAATTATTCTTCATTGATATATAGACATATAACTGATTTTTATGTATTAAGATTTTATTCTGCAACTTTGCTAAGCTCACTTGTTTTGGTAGCTTTTTGGTGATTCCATTGGATTTTTTTCTTTTTTTTTAAAGATTTTTAAAATTATGTATTAGAGAGAGAGCACAAGTGGGGGGTAGGGGTAGAGGGAGAAGGAGAAGCAGACTCCCTGCTGAGCAGGGAGCCTAATGTGGGGCTCGATCCCAGGACCTTAGGATCATGACCTGAACTGAAGGCAGATGCTTAACCAACTGAGCCACCCGGCACCCCTCCATTGGATTTTCTATACAGATGATCATATCTGTGAATAAAGATAGTTTTATATCTTTTCCAAAATAAATGTCACTTATTTCTTTTTCCTGTCTTTCTGCACTGTCTAGACTTGCCAGTACAATGTTGAATAGAACTGGGGAGAGTGGAAATCCTTTTCCTGTTATACTAATATTAGAGGGAAAGAATTCAGTCTTTCACTTTTCACTATAATTTTAGCTACAGGTTTTTCATAGATGCCTTTATCGGGTTGGAAAAGTTACTTTCTATTCTTAGTTTGCTGAGTGTTCTTATCATGAGTTTTGGATTTAGTCAAATGTATCTTCTGCCATTGTTGATTATATGTTTGAACATACAATCGTTGTGTTTAAAAATTTGTTAATATATATACATTGATAATATTTGAATGTTTAACCAATTCCACATTCCTTGAGGAAACCCTGGTTGGTCATGGTGTATTATCCATTGTATATATTAATTCACTCTCTGTCTTATCTGATGGCTTCACTTGTTATGTCCTCAAATACACAAGCCTTTCTAGTTTTCATGTCCAATCAGACATTAATCCCATCTGGTGAATTTGTCATCTCAAATACTGTGGGTTTTTCTTTTAAAACTTCTACATCACCCTTTTGTGTCTTTTATGTGCATACTTAACATTTTGAACATACAGAATATAGTCACAGTAACTTTAAACATCTTTAGTAACTCAAATGTTTGTGTAAGTTCTAAGTCAGTCTCCATATCTTGGGGTAGTTTGAATTCCTCTTTAGTTAGGTTAAACATTATTTTAGACTGCTGAGAGTCAGTCTGTATCTTATAAATTTTCATCTCGTGCCTTTTCCGCATTTTTCTATCAGATTTGGTGTCCTTTGTCCCATTATTTTTAAGGTTCTCACATATTATTTAATTAATTTATTTATTGAGAGAGAGAGAGCACGAGCAGGGAGGGGCAGAGGAAGAGGGAGAAAGTAGGTTCTATGCCCAGTGTGGAGCCTGACGGAGGGCTTGATCACACAACCATGAGATCATGACCTGAGCCAAAATCAAGAGTCAGAAGCTTAACAGACTGAGCCATCCAGGTGCCTCAAAGTCTTCATATATTTAATGATACTAGCCCTTTATCTGTGATAAGTGTTAAATATTTTTGCAATTTTATCAGTTTTCTCTGAGCTTATGGTAGGTTTATTTGTGCCTTTAAAAAATATTTTAAGTAGTATAATGTATCAATGCATCTTCAGTGAGTGAGCAACCAGTAACCTCCAGAAAGGGATCAATCCATTGGAAACCCAGAAAAGATTCACTAACAGAAAAGAACATCTGCCCAGGTGAAGACCACAAGCTGGCTGGTTAGAAACATGTGATCTATGGCTAATCCACCCATTTCCCCAAGGCCAAAATCGTGAGAGAGCCTTTCCATAAGGAGCTAAATGGACAGGACTTGTCCACAAGAAGCTAGAAGCTTTTTATATAGCTATTCATAAATGTGAATTCCCCTGGTGCCTCTCCTCATAGGAGTGAGATAAGCTCCATTTGTCTCAGAGGCCACAGGAGGAAGAAGGGAGGTAGATGTTAACAGTACCAGTAGTAAAATAAGGTGAGAAAGTCTCTGGTGGCTGAGGACTCATACTGAGAAGTGCTTTTCATTCAAGGCACACGTCCCTCTGCCTAAGACAGTCTCCTCCCTGAATTTACTCCTAAGTCTTAAATTACAGTTTTCTGCAAGAAAACACCCAGCCCAACTTCCAGCATGTGCACATTTGCCCCTCCTTGCCTACAGTGGTAAAATCTGAGTCTGAATATTACACCTACTGAGATAAACTCAGTCCCTTAAATTTGAAACAAGATGAGGATACCCAGTAGAGCAGTTTATTCACTGAAACCTTGGCAACCTAAAGACAGTGATTTAAGTCTGGAAATAGAAAACTGAGGAGAGGGGCTCCTGGGTGACTCAGTTGGTTAAGTATCTGACTCTTGGGTTCAGCTCAGGTCATGATCTCAGGTGGTGAGATTGAGCCCCGTCTTGGGCTCCGTGCTCAGCACAGAGTCTGCTTGAGATTCTCTCAACCTCTGACCCTCCTGCTCCTGCTCTGTCTCTAAGACAAATAAATCTTTTAAAAAGAAAAGAAAAAAAATTAAGGGGAACTATGTAGACAGTAGGAAAAGGGGGTAGGATGGAAAAATTCCCTGGTGGTAGCCAATAAGTGAAAGGTCTTCAAGGTGCATAAGAGGAATTTGTAGAAGGGAAGTGGGGTAACTAACATCTCCATGAGATTTAAATACAGCCACTCTGCCTTGGAGGGATTTTAGGTAAGACATCCAAAATACTAGGTAGTGGTGAAGAGTGGTAGACAACAAAATGAGCCGCTGAATGGGGGTGACAATGGGGAAAGGCATGGAGGAAATATCCTTTCCCTGCCACGTGTGCCACCAGAATTGAACCAGGGGAGATACAAAGAGGTGGCAAGTTACTTTGGGGTGCAAAAGAAATACCTGCATCCAGCTGGAACATCTTGGTCTCTCCCATGCCTCAAATCCTTTCATCATGGAGCCACTCCAGGGCTACCATTAACCAGAGCAGTAACTTGATGACCAAAGGGTAAGGGTGTGGATCATGTCTGACTTGGGAGGCGTAAAATACAAGGAGGGTAGGAGCCCTGGAGTTACCCTGTTACACTCCAGCATGGGAGAGAACCTAGCGCAGATACTGAACAGCAGAACACAAGCCGGAAACATATGCAACTTCAAGCAAGGAGCAACTAAGGAAAAGGGGGGAACAAGCAACCCCAAGAGAAGAAAGGCAGGAGAGGATGCCACTCTCTGAAAGCAAGTGCAGGGACAATGCCAAGGTTAGATAATCCAACCTATACTCCTCTTCTTCCTCATCAACCCCCACAAGACCTCCCCTGCCCTTGCCTCACACAAACCCCTCCTGAGTCTGCACTCCCTCTTCAGAAGCCCCCTTGCCACCCAGTCTCCGTCCTCTTCCCCCAAACCAGTGTCCTCTCTGCCTGTCCTGTTCCCTTCCAAGTGCACAAGACTGCCAGGAGGGAAGAGATGCCCCTGTAAGCACGTGCTGCCCAGAGATCCTCTGAAACCTCTGTCACCTGTTCGCTAAAGCACAGGAGAAAAACAAGAGCCGCAACATTTGTGTGTTCCCAGCAGCTGATGAAGAGAGTGAATCAAAACAAGAGACCACAGCTTCAGCCGAAGCAGAACCAAGAGACCCAGGGGACTTCGGCCGAGCCAAGTAATGCACTGCGTACAGACAGGCCCAGGGACCTCTCCGTGTCTGCGGAGTCTCCAGAGGAGCCTGCGGGGAAATGGCCAACCACACAGAGGCCAAATGTCACACCAACAGGGTACGCAGATCGCAATGATTAAAATAAAATCAACAAGATATGAAAAGATGGGTTTCTGTGAGCTCTGATGGTGAGGAGAGAGAGAAGGGAGGAAGCCAGTAAGTCAGGAGGGAGGCACGCGGGACGCTGCAAGGCCAGCGGCCAGACCTGCAGGTCCACAGTCAGGCAGAGACCGGGGCATAAGGATGAAGTGAGGACGGAGTACTGAAGACCGGTTTTTTCCTTAACACTTTATTCCGCAGGCAGGGGGAAAATGACCTGGACTGTGCTGTGTGTGTGTGTGTGTGTGTGTGTGTGTGCGAGAGAGAGAGAGAGAGAGAGAGAGAGAGAGAGAGAGAAGGAGGGAGAGATATGTGGGGGAGAGGGGTGTTGGTCCAGATGGGCTGAGATGTGATGGGGGTGGCAATGGCACATCTCCTGGAAAGGCAGATGGATCACCTCCAGGCCACACAGCTCAGGGAGTTTGTTGCGTGACGTCCTATGCTGTAAGAATCTAAAGGCACTTAGATCGAAAACTCATCCTACAGAAAATCACCAACAGTGGATGTCGTATGATGTGGTTTGGAGTGTTGGGGTCTAGAGCCCATGGCCAAGAAAGAGTTCTTGCTGCAGGGGCGCGGGGCCGGGGCGGGGGCTCAGTTAAGCCTCTGCCTCTGCCTCCGCTCAGGTCATGATCCCAGGGTCCTGGGATGGAGCTCTCCACTGGCTCTCTGCTCAGCAGGAAACCTGCTTCTCTCTCTGCCTCCCTGGGCTTATGCTGTCTCTCTGTCAACTAAATAAATGGAATCTTTAAGAAAAAAAAGGAATTTTTGGTGCAAAAATGTGGTTTTATTAAAGCACAGGGACAGGACCTGTGGGCAGAAGGAACTACACTGGGGTTGTGAGGAGTGACTGATCAAGATTTCTATCCTATGGAGGGGAGGGTGAAGTTAGGGCACCAGGAAATTGAATCTATAGGTTTCTGAAGATTGCTTTTTTCCCTTGTGAATCATTAGACCAGTTGAAAACTGATGGGAGACTCAGCTGCACAACTATGATCTTGGTCAGTTCTAGGACACCCAGGAAGGCCTGAGGAATGTCACACATAACCCCCCTTGGGGGGGTGTTAGTTTGTGCTTTGCCCTCAGCTGGCCTTCTGCTCCCTCATCCCCTAAACAGTAAAATAATGGTATTTGCAGGCCATAATTACCAACACTAATTAGGGTCTCTCTTAGTAAGAAACTTGGGGTAGAACAGTAGCCTCCTAAGGGTGGGGGGTAGTGGAAGGGTCCCGGCAAGGAGGAGCATTGCCTACCAAGAATTCTATCATGAGAGTAAAACCAAGTACCAGCCAGTCCTGCTTTTATTATCACCTCCACATTCCAGGATTTCTTTTTTGTTTTTTTTAAGATTTTATTTATTTATTTGACAGAGAGAGAGATCACAAGTAGGCAGAGAGGCAGGCAGAGAGAGAGGGGGACTCCCTGCTAAGCAGAGAGCCCGAAGCGGGGTTCGATCCCAGGACCCTGAGATCATGACCTGAGCCGAAGGCAGAGGCCTTAACCCACTGAGCCACCCAGGCGTCCCCATTCCAGGCTTCCTAATATTAAATACTACCTCCCCGGGATTGTTCTTTGTCGGATTTTAAATTCAAGTGTAGAGGATTGAGTGGATCACGTTCCTTGAGTTCATTGTGCTGTGTACTCTATTTCCACCCCCAGTTCCTCTGTCATTCTAAGGAATTTTACGCATATCCTTTCCCAGAAAGGATTTCTGGTGATTCTTTTAGATATTTTTAATGGGGTAGCAGCTGAGTGATTAATTTCTCTCCATATCTCTGGGGCATCAGGAGAATTTTAGTTGCTAGATGAAGGACAAAGCTAGCACATTTGTTTTTCTGGATTTGAAGTAGGAAAATAGTGGCTTGCCCTCCCTGACTGACCCTAGTTCTCTGCTGTGTATTTACTCTTCTCTTTTCCTTTATTTCCACTCGCTGGCTCCATTCCCCTTTTCTTAGTCATTCTAATGAATTTTATGGATATCCTTTCCCTTGTCTGAGGGTTAATAAAATGCATATTGTGGTTTATGGGCATGCATCTTAAATTTATGTACCTGTTATATATCATTGTTTCTTACTATTTTGCTTAGCGTATGTCTTGTCTGTTGTTTCTTTCCCTTGTAATTAAATATTTCAGAAACCTTTTTTTTTTACTATGTAAACTTTAGAAAGATTTGAGTTTTTAATGTACACAAAATATTTCTACTTGGTTAATTAAATATATTTTAATTGCTTACCAAATGCTATTTTAGTTTAATTGAAATTCAACCTAATGTCTTGATAACACCAATGAAATAATTAAACATTTCTTAAAATGATACTGGATTCAAGTAGTATAATCATATATGACTTTTTCATATTTGACTTAATTAGATTGGAATGAGATTTATCTGTTGAATAATTACTATGTTCCAACTAACAGTTTCCCAAAAAAAGTACAATTGAGCTTGAGGCCGTTATTGGGTCTGATTAGTCAGAAAGGATATCTGGGGATCCTTTTAGGTTTTGTGACAGGGTGGTAGCTAATTGATTAATTTCTCTCCATATCTCTGAGACATCAGGAGAATTTAGTCCCTAGAGGAAGGAGAAACCTAATACGTTTACTTTTCTGGATTTGAGATAGAAGAGTTATGGTTGGCCTTTACTGTCCTAGTTCCTTTGTAAAAGGATTGAATTAGGAACCTGCCTTGGGGCAAAGTGATTTGCACGGGTGACAAGTCTCATCTCCAGGTGAGGAAGACCAGTGAGTGTCGGTGATAGGGGGCCTCTTGCGCCTCTGTTTCTGGCTGACACGGCCTATTGTGTTAACCGTAGGTAAGTCAGAGAGTCAGAAGGCTGAGCTTCGTCCTGCCAGGACGGTGCTAGGATGGGGTTTCTTTTGTTCTGTTGAACATCCGTTATAACTAAGTTATAGGTGATGAAAGTCTTTTAAGTTTTTTTCTGCTTTCTGGGCAGGCAGAATCACCTCAGAAAATAAGTAAATGATACCAGCAAAAACACCCCCGCCCCGCCTCATCACACATGCTTCCCTAAATATGTGGGAGAAAGGAAGGCATGCATCCTATGTGTGAGAGAAAGCCCTCATCTCTGAGTGTAGTATTCTAAGAATGGAGTAGACTTGGTGTGACCTAGCACCTTGATTATATGTTTGCAGAAGCTGGAAATAAATCTATCGCGGCTATAATCACTTGTTAGTTTGCATGCTCTTTATGTTTGGATTTTCATATCATAGGTTTTTGTAAAGCAAAGCACTTTTTACACTCCATCAAAAGGGGAAAAGACCCACATAAACAGCCATATTACTAAGCCAAGTCTGTTTGCATCTGAATTCCCAAGCATTTGCTTTAGGTAGCATATGCTACATTTCCATCTCACACACACACACACACACACACACACACGTGGATTTAACCATTGATAGCTAGTGCAAATATGGAAATACCTCTGTCCCAAAGCTTCAATGTTTAAACTTCAGGAAACAACTAATTATCATTAATTTTGAAAAGGAGACAATGTAAGTCAAGTAGATAAACCATAACAAAGTCCTTGTCACACTAAAGACCATAGATACTTGTTAAATTAAAAGAGGTCCCCGGCTTCTCCAAACCCTTCACTCAGGATTACTAGAGAAATTGTAGCTCTTTGGAAATCCCTGTTACCCCAAGTTTGACATGAGAGACTTTTAATGCATCTGTATTTTGGTGCAAAGTAGTTCATCAAATGAGCGTATTAGGGATGTAAGAAACCTCTGAGATCGTCTAACTCACCACTTTCATTTAACACATAAGGAAATTGAAGCCCCAGAAAGGATGAAATTTACCCTGGGTCTCACAGTGAGCTAGAATCAAGTCTCCAGAGTAAATAGGGGTCCATAGAAGAGGTCTCTACAAAGAACTGGCCTAGTTCCGCCCTAACTCAAGGTGTTCTTAAGCTGTCCCGCTCACTTGTGGAAAATGGCTGGTGAACTTCTTGGTTAAAAGCAAATAAAGAAGTTCATTGATTGCATTTAGCCCTTTGAAAACAAATTTAGTCAACTTCAGGGTGGTGGGGGCAGGTAGACTCCAATTCAGCAGGGGCATTTTAAGAAGAGAAACATTGTAACAACCAGGGAGTAGCTGAAGCACCATTATTCTCTTCAGAATCAATTGTTTATACTTTAAAGGCATCCCTAGATCTCTACTGTAGGGTGTGTGTGATTTTACAGAGATTCAGGCTTGCCTTTAGTCTGGGTGTGTGTGTGTGTGTGTGCGCGCGCGCGCGCGTGTGTAGAGAGAGTATTATAAAACTAACTTCAGCTGGTATTAAAATCTAGACACAGTTAAATTCTTTTTTTTTTAAGATTTTATTTATTTGGGCGCCTGGGTGGCTCAGTGGGTTAAGCCGCTGCCTTCGGCTCAGGTCATGATCTCAGGGTCCTGGGATCGAGTCCCGCATCGGGCTCTCTGCTCAGCAGGGAGCCTGCTTCCTCCCCTCTCTCTCTGCCTGCCTCTCTGCCTGCTTGTGATCTCTCTCTGTCAAATAAATAAATAAAATCTTTAAAAAAAAAAAAGATTTTATTTATTTATATGACAGAGAGAGAGACAGCAAGAGAGGGGAAATGAGCAGGGGGAGTGGGAGAGGGAGAAGCAGGCTTCCCACTGAGCAGGGAGCCCAGGACCCTGAGATCATGACCTGAGCTGAAGGCAGATGCTTAACAACTGAGCCACCCAGGCAACCCTAGACACAGTTAAATCCTAAAAATTATATGTTCCTGGCATTCTAAACTATTCCAATCATTTGAATCCATAGGTAGAACAAAAAAGAAACCACATTACCTCCCTTAAAGACAAAAATCAGTCCGTTTCTTGGTCATTGTCTAGGTGAAATAACCAGACAAATAAGATTATACCTTGCTTTTAGAAATATCTTATTTTTCAATGATAAAATTAATATACTCTCAGTGAAGAATCAGAAAAGCCATAAAAACAAATACAATAAAGAAAATTTATAATCCCGTCACCTAGAACCATCCTCTATTAATGTTTTGGTCTTTGCAGTCTTTACAAAATCTATGAAAACACTCACAAGTATACTTTTAATTTTAGAGCATCTCATGATGATAGACACATACTCTTTAGTAACCTGCTTTTTTTTTTAACATTTCAGTATCTCATAAACGCATTTCCCTATAGTGATGATGTATTGCATCGTCACTTATAAGGGCTCTACAGCATCCTGTAGAAGGGATATACTCTGGTTCAACAGTCCTCCATTAAAGGATATTTGACTGATTGTGTTTTTGCCCTCTATAATAAATAGCATGATGATAAAAGGCATTTTTCACACATATGTGTGTAATTATCTCATTAGGAGGTGACTTTTTCCTTAGGGTAAATTCCTAGAAGTGGAATTTGTGGATCAAAGGGCCTCAGTTAAAGGCTTCGGAATCACATTAGTTCCATCAGATATTTGTTATCATTTCAGATATATGATATTAATTTTTGCTCCAAGGAAAAGCAAATGTATGACTATTACTGATTTCCCCACACCCTGGCCAACTCTAAGCATTGTTTTTGGAAACTCTTTCCATCTCCTAGGAAGAAGTTCTCATGGACATTCTCATAAGCATTTCTTTGAAACAAAGTTTCCTGAATGCACTGGCCATTGCAGCTTCTCTTTTGGCCTTTGCCCATTTTTCTGTATCACATTTATCTTCTTTCTCATCTGCCACTGGTTATGTGCTTACTATGTACCAGGCACTGGGCAGAATCGTTTACTATCTAATCTAAAACTTACCAAAACACCAGGGGTAAGTAGGCCCTGTTATTACACACAGTTTCATAGAATCGTTGGAGCTCAGGTGGCCAGTAAGTGGCGGCAAGACGGTGCTCTTATCTGCTCCACCAACCCCTGCTACACACACTTGCAGCATAGTTTTGTACCCGGCTCTTTTCCTCTCTGGCTTTTGGCTCAGGGGCCAGGCTTACGAATGCCTTTCTTTTCTGTGGGACGGAGGAGGACAGCATCGGTTGGGAATGAAAGAGAAGGTGATGGAGAGGGAGCTTGGAGGCCGGTGGAGGATGTTGGAAATGGCCACTGCGGATGGTCTCTCAGTGAGGCTGTTCCTCCCAGTTGCAGGTCGCTGCCATTCCTGGCCTCGTGGAGTCCATTTTCGTTTGCTACTTGTGAATGCTCCAGCTCCACGGAATCTCGCCTGGCTTCTTTGATTAGCATTTATTTAGATACTCAGGTATCTCTCATCTTTTAAAAAAAAAATACCCCTTTCCATGCCCAGGTTCCTGTCAAGGTTTCTTTCCGCTCCAAGTTTCCTTCCAACCTTAGCCCTGTCTTACTCCTCACCTTTAGTGAAACCCCTTAAAGTGTGAGCATCTCTTTGAACTTCCTCCACGTCTCAACCCACTCTTCTCCACCTACTCCTTTTCCCACATCTCAACCCACTCAACCCGCTTCTTTATTTGTCTGAAAAGGTTCTTGATAGTTTCTTTAGTGACCACCAGATTCAAAACCCATTCATCAGCCCTTACCTTCCACAGTTAACTACTTTCTTATTTCTTAAAAGATTTTATTTATTTATTTGACAGACAGAGATCACAAGCAGGCAGAGAGGCAGGCAGAGACAGAGGGGGAGGCAGGCTCCCTGCTGAGCAGAGAGCCCGATGTGGGGCTCGATCCCAGAACCCTAGGATCATGACCTGAGCCGAAGGCAGAGGCATTAACCCACTGAGCCACCCAGGCGCCCCTACTTTCTTATTTCTAAAACTCTCTCAGGGTACCTGGGTGGCACAGTCGTTTGAGCATCCAACTTTTGATTTCGGCTTAGGTTATGATGGTAGACTCACGAGATTGAGGCCAGAAACTCAGTGTAGAGTCTGCTTAAGACTCTCTCTCCCTCTTCTTCTGCTCCTCCCCACATTTGTGCTCTGTGTCCCTCTCTCTAAATAAATAAATCTTTAAAAAACAAAACAAAACAAAACAAAACCCTCTCCTTCCTTGGATTCCATGAATACCTTCTCTTCTTGTTTGGTGGTCTCTCTCTGGTATGCTCTCTTCCTTGTTTTACTACCCGAGTGCTTATAGACACTGGCAGTGATAAAATTAGCAATGTTTTGTCAAATGACAAAGCTACATTTCCAGCCCAGATCAGACTCTGAACTTCAGGGTATCATATGTAACAGGATACCAGCTATCTCTACTCAAATATTTTTCATATACCCTCGTCTCAACACATTTATTTATTTGTTTTTTAAAGATTTTATTTATTTATTTGACAGAGAGAGACACAGTGAGAGAGGGAACACAAGCAGGGGAAATGGGAGAGGGAGAAGCAGGCTTCCCGCTGGGCAGAGAGCCGGATGCGGGGCTCGATCCCAAGACCCTGCGATCATGACCTCAGCTGAAGGCAGATGCTTAACGACTGAGCCACCCAGACGTCCCAGTCTCAACATATTTAAAATAGAAATCATTTTCAACTTCAAATCTGTTCCTCTTCCATGTTCTTTCCTGTCATATCCACCTAATTTTCCAGGGTGGAAATCTAGGATCATTTTTGACTTCTTTTACCTACTCCTAACCCTTTTAAATCTAAAATTATAGGGACGGCTGGGTGGCTCAGTTGGTTAAGCAGCTGCCTTCAGCTCAGGTCATGATCCCAGCATCCTGGGATCCAGTCCCACATCGGGCCCCTTGCTCGGCAGGAGCCTGCTTCTCCCTCTGCCTCTGCCTGTGCTCGCGCTCTCTCTCTCTCTCTCTCTCTCTCTCTCTCTAACAAATAAATAAATAAAATCTTAAAAAAGAAATCTAAAATTATATGCGCTTCTTTCCAACTCCCCTGCCTCTGATTTTATCTCAGCCTCTACCATCTCCTGCTGCATTAAGGCAGTCTGTTAACTGTTCTGCATTCAGCCTTTCCTCTCTTTTTTGTTTTGTTTTGTTTTTGTTTACTGTTTTTTGTTTTATTTTGTCGGAGAGAAAGCACACAAGGGGGTAGGGGGAGGCAGGCAGAGCAGGCAGAGCGAGAGGCAGTCTCCCTGCTGAGCAAGAAGCCTGACTCAGGCATCTATCCCAGGAGCCTGGGATCATGACCTGAACTGAAGGCAGATGCTTAATCGCTTAATCGCTTAATCGACTGAGCCACCCAGGCATCCCCAGTCTTTCCTCTTAAACCATTTTAACATGACAGCAAGAGTTAATGTTCTAAAATGAAAGTCTGGTCACGGCCCATTCTTCCCATGAAAAAGTCTAAGCCACTTCATGAAACAGCAGTAGTACCTCCAGAAATTCTCTACAGATAAGAAATGCTTTTGCAGTTCTAGGAGGGGGTTACAGTGATAATGTGCTCAGAATCAGAAGTTAGTGAACTCATCTTAGAATTGCTTTTGCATAGCACTTTGCAACACTTTGAGAAAATGTCAACTTTCCATATCAAAGACTGAGAAGACGGCTAATAATATTGAGGAAAAGATTCCCCTTCTTCTAAACCACTCTTTGTATCTGTCCCTGACCCTACAGGATCTGGCACCTCCTTACAATTTGTTTAACTGTTGCCCACCCCTGTCTCTGGTCAATTGTTAATCTCCCTTTAAGCCAATCAGTGAATGCCCAGTAGGTGCTAAAATGTATGCTAGACATTGAGTACAGGGCAATGAACAGAACAGAGTTTTGGACTTCATGGAGCTTCAGTATAGCAGAGGAGATAGCCATTAAATTATTTTAGTATTAATAACATAATTACTTGTAACAAGTGACTTTTGGAGCATGGTGAGATCTAGTCCAGGGTTTCTCAGCCTTGGCACTATTTTGGGTCAAAGAATTCTTTTTTGTGGAGACCAGTCCTGTGCCTTGCAGAATTGTTAGTGGCACCTGGCCACTACTCACTAGATGCCTCTAGCACCTCCCACTCAGTTATGATAGCCAAAAGTGTCTCCAGATGTTGCCAGATACCCCTGGGGGGTGGGGGAGGGTAAAAATCATTCCCAGTTGACAATCTCTGTTCCAGACCAAGGTTACCATTAATTAATCCCCCTCTGTACCCTCCCCCCACCCCCCACCTTCCCTCTGCTTGCACTCCTGCTCTCTCTCTCCCAAATAAATGAAATCTTAAAAAAAAAAAGTTCAGACTTTTATTTGGCACCAAAAATGCTGATCAAAATATACTTGCTGAATTGATGATTGAATGAACTGAATGAGTGAGAGGTTTTTTTTAGCTAGGCCAAGAGGGACTAAAGTGGTCAGCCAGGAGTGAATGACAGCAATTCTACTAATTTATTATGACCATTTTGATCAGACACCAAATGTGAACACATAAAAATCACCTCTCAAGTACTAGGAAGAGTGCTCAGCAGATATCCCTGACTCTCCCTGGTATGTCGCTAACTATTGCTCCGTCTTTTTCCTTTTCTCAATTTCCAACTTCCGTCTATCCTTATTTCTCACTAGTGTGAAGAGAGGAAATAGTATACAAATTTGAAACTGGCTGATGTTGTCTAGTTTACAGACTATTTGGTGATTTAGAATATATATATATATATATATATATATATATATATATATATTTTTTGGTGTCTATCTACAAATACTTTCACATAAAAGAACTGAGACAAGCTTGGTAACACTGTGAGAACTGGACCTTCCAACAATACCCCAGCCCAGCAGAGCTGTGGAGAAAAAACTCCCCACCTAGAGCCATGGAGTTAATGCTGCTATCCCAGCAGGTCTAGAAGGCAAGATATCAAGCCAAAAAGTATTATTCTCAAGACACTTGCTTAGATAGGTTTTAGACTTGATTGGGACCTGTCATTCTTCTTCTTTCTGAATACTCCCTTTTGTAAGGAAATGTCTATCCAGTGCCTGTCCTACCATTGTATTTTTGAAGCTAAAAACTTGTCTGGTTTCACAGGTCCACAGCAGGAGAGGAAGTTTGTTTCAGGATGAATTATATCTTGAATCTCCCCCATATTTTATTTAGGTGATATTTAGATGAGACTTTGGACTTTAGACTTCACAGTTGATGCTTGAACAAGTTACCGGTCTTCGGGCTGTTGGGATGGAATGAATGTATTTTGCATATGGGAAGGATATGAATTTGGGGGGAGGCAGGAACAGAATGCTATGGACTGGAATGTGTGCCCCCAAATTCATATGTTGAAGCCCTAGCCCCTAGTGTGTTGGTATTTGGAGAAGTGTTTAGTTTTAGATGAGATCATGAGAGTGGGATCCAATAGGACTGGTGGCTCTGTAAGAAAAGAATGCTTCTCTCTTCCTGTCTCCATCTCCCTCTCTCCCTGTCTGTATACCAAGGAAAGGCCACGTGAGCACACAGTTAGAAGGCAGCCGTCTGTAAGTCAGAATGACATCTCTCACCTGAACCAAACCATGCTTGGCACTTGATTTTGGACTTCCAGCCTCCAGAACTGTGAGAAACTCTGTCTTTTAAGTCTGTGGTATTTTGTTATGATAACCTGAGCTGACTAAGACAGGTTCACACTAAGGACACCGGTTTCTTCTCAAAAGTTTGTTATGATCTCTGGTGATGTTTTCTAATCTAAGCCTTAATTTTTTTTTTTTAAAGATTTTATTTATTTGTCAGAGAGAATGAGCACAGGCAGACAGAGTGGCAGGCAGAGGCAGAGAGAGAAGCAGGCTCCCCGCCGAGCAAGGAGCCCGATGCGGGACTCGATCCCAGGACGCTGGGATCATGACCTGAGCCGAAGGCAGCCGCTTAACCAACTGAGCCACCCAGGTGTCCCTAAGCCTTAATGTTTTTACTTCCAAGTACCAATGGACTTTTGAAAATTCAGTAGTATCTTCTATGCAAACCAGCGCCCTCTGCTCACAACCCTCCTTCTCTCAGTGACACTACTATTCTCTCAGGTATCAGATCTTGAATATGTGGTTATGTTTGTCCTATCTCTCAGAAGCCCCCACGATGAATTTTCTTCCATCAAATGTTCTGTAGTCTTTTTGTACTGATAGGCATGGAAGTCCAAGATATATTATTGTATTTCATCAATTCTAAGGGGCACCACCATTTCTTATATCACTGAGGAAGTAAAAACACAGAATTAAGCTGTAATGCAATATTAATTGTAAAATGCAGCCCAATTACAAAGATGTTGAAATGTGAGAAATTTGCTTCATGGAGTCAGTAAAATGTTGTAAGTAGAGAGATCAAGGGCACTACACTACACTGTATAGAGCATGATACCTATATCAATCAGGTCCCAGCAGGAAACTGATGATCCACCAAATTAGGATAATGTGAGGAGGGTTTATTTATAAAGCGGTTAATTACCAAGATGTGGGTGGGCCGCAGCAGTGGCACAGCTACTTCCACTCCTGGGGCCATATTGATGAGAGAAGTGAAGATTTAGCAGGATTGGGAAGGAAAGTGAGTCATGTGGGTTAGGTTGTACTGAGAGAAGTTTCTTCTGTGGACCGACACAGCAGAGGTAAAATTGCCCTTGCAAGGAGGGAGCCCAGAGGTAACAACAGTTCCGATGTAACTTGCCTCCCTCTAATCTTCTGCTAGAGCCTCCCGTTGGCTGAAGCCTTTAGAAAGCCAGACAAGAGGGCAAGAGATCTTGGGTGATGTCATCCATGCAATTAAGTCTGCCTTGGAAAAGAGCAGGGTGGAGGAGGATAAAAAATAGATATGTATGGGGCGCCTGGGTGGCTCAGTGGGTTAAAGCCTTTGCCTTCGGCTCGGGTCATGATCCCAGTGTCCTGGGATCGAGCCTCCCGTAGGGCTCTCTGCTCAGCGGGGAGCCTGCTTCCTCCTCTCTCTGTCTGCCTGCCTCTCTGCCTACTTGTGATCTCTGTCTGTCAAATAAATAAATACAATCTTTAAAAATATATATAAAAAATAGATATGTAGATGCAAAAGGAGATACCTTATAAAATCTCATGTGTGTAGCGAAAAGAAAACGTATGTGTTTATATACAAACATACTTACATTTTTTTGCTCTGGAGGAAAGCAAAACTGTTAACAAAGGACTATGGGAACATGGAATTTGGGGGACAAGGGCTGCTGGAGACTTATTCTTCACATAGACGTTTCTGGGCTGTGTGAGATTATAATAACAAATACTTATTTTTTAAAAGATTTTATGTATTTGAGAGAGAGAGAGAGTATGGAGGGGGGCAAAGGGAGAGAGAGAAGCTGACTCCCTGCTGAGCAGGGAGCCTGATGCAGAGCTCCATTCCAGGACCCTGAGATCATGACCTGAGCCAGAGGCAGATACCTAACTGACTGAGCCACCCAGGTGGCCCTTTGTTGTTTTATAAATAAAAAAAAAAAAAAAAAAACTAATGAAAAGTAGCCCTGTAGTTATACCTTTCTCTCCATTTCCACTGCCATAGTCCTAGTCTAGAAAGTTAATATCCTTATACCAGTTATAAGTATTGCCTCCATAATACAGTTTTCTCTTTCTTTTCTTTTTTTGAGTATGGTTGGCAAACAATATTATATTAGTTTAGTTATATTAGTTTCAGGTGTATAACATAGTGATCAGTTTCTCTATACATTATGCTGGGCTCACAATTGTAGTCCCCAACTGTCATCACCACACAACGTTATTACAACATCATTGATTGTATTCCTATGCTGTGCCTTTAATGCCTGTGACTTATTTATTCTGTAACTGGAAGCTTCTATCTCCCCTTTACCTGCACCCATTTTGCCCATCCCCTCACCCTCCTCCCTTCTGGCATCCATCAATTCTGTGTATTTATAGGTCCGATTCTCCCTTTTGTTGGTTCATTTTGTGTTTTAGATTCCATACGTAAGTGAAATCACATCATATTTGTCTTTCTCTGTTCGACTCACCTCACTTAGCATAATAATACCATCTAGGTCCATCCATGTTGTTGCAAATAGCAAGAGCTCATCTTTTTTGTGGCAGAGTAATATTCCAGTGTGTGTGTATGTGTACACAAATCTTTATCCATTCGTCTATTGATGGACTTTTGGGTTGCTTCGATATCTTGGCTATTGTAAATAATGCTTCAATAAACATAGGAGTGCATATATTTTCTCAAATTTGTGTTTTCATTTTCTTTGCATAAATACATATAATTTGTTTTCTCTAGAGTATGACTGCCAGAATTGTGTTTCCTCATTCACTCATTAATTAGAATGTTATTATTGAGCAGCTAGTATATGCTGGGTTTTATTGCAGAAACAGAGGCTCCTCTGGTGAAGTAAAGGGAGACACATTCTCTGCCTCATACAGTCCAGTTGGAAAGATGGATGATAATATTTTCAAATCACATCAACAAATGTACAGTTTTAACCTTGATGAGGACAAGGGAAACATTCAACAGGGAGTGATAATCAAGCAAAATCTGGAGGATGAGTCGGGTTTACTCAGGAAATTTGAGGAAAGAATATTTTTCCAAGTAGAGGGAATAGCATATACAATGCTCTGTGGTATAAGTACTGTTGGCATATTGAAAAAAAAAAAAAAAGCAAACCAGTTGTGTGGCTTAAGCATTGACTTGACAAGGAGCTTGCTGAGAGTTCTGTGGATGATGTCATGAGGGGCCAGTCCATGTAGGCTTTTATAGTCAATTCAAGGATTTTTCTATTCATCTCAAAATCAATGGAAATCCTTTGAAATATTTTTCTTAATCCCAACTTTTATTATATTTGTGGTTCAGCATAGGCTCCCTCAATCTTACTAGATAACATCTATAGTTACACTTTCCAATTATCTATAATCTGGCTTTATGGACATATGGAAATAGATGGCTCACTGGGCTCCCATAAGCCTTTATCTTCATTCAGTACCTATTGAGAACCCACTATGTGGCAGGCACTGTTCTAGACACTTAAGATAAATCAGTGAGGGGGCACCTGGGTGGCTCAGTTGGTTAAGCAGCTGCCTTCGGCTCAGGTCATGATCCCGGAGTCCTGGGATCGAGCCCCGCATTGGGCTCTCTGCTCCACAGGGAACCTGCTTCCTCCTCTCTCTCTCTGCCTGCCTCTGCCTACTTGTGATCTGTCAAATAAATAAAATCTTAAAAAAAAAAAAAGATAAATCAGTGAGGAAAATAAAGATCTCTACTCTCAGAAGAAAAAAGAAAGATCTCTGCTCTCATGGAACTTGCATTGTAACCACACTTGAGTCCGTTTGATGTGCATACTGTTCAATAAAAATGCTACAATTACCTATGCAATTGGAGAATGTGAAGGTCCCAAAAAATGACCTTAAAGGATTCTAGTCCTATTAGACAGGAATTTTGTTGTAGATGACTAAGTTCTGCTATAGCTGGCTTATGAAAAGGGAGAAGGATTAATTATAAGAAAAGCAGGGCATCTTCTAGAACCAGGAATGGTCTTTCTCTTCCTCTTGTCTTTGCTATATTGCTTATCTGCTTGATTCCTTGTGCACAGCTCTTAGGGTTTACAGCTCCTTTATCAAATTATCACGAGGGCAGGGGCGGTTCTTATTTTTGGTTCAAGTACCCAAACCTGGGACCAAAAATTGTGGTAAAAGCAGATGGGCTGATACTGGGGAAAGAGTTTCTCTTTCTGTAACTTTGCATACTGGAGAGGGCAGCGAGGGGCAGGAAGAAGGGTAAATCTTTGGAAAATGAGAATTGGGAAATGGTTTAGCAGGTACATATGCATCTCCTATACTAACATGGCCATTTCTTTAGATGTGGTCTAGAGAGGGACAGGAATTCACTAAAATGACAGAGTAGAGCTGAATATTCTCTTTTCAGTCTTCCTCATTTTGTTCCTCTCCTGAAATTCCTTTTATAATCTTCACTATTACTTTAGAGGTCTGTCCCTTCAACATTTTAGGATCTTCTTTACCTTCTCTGAAGTTTTGCAAGCCTTAAATTTTGCATTGTACAATTTTGCACACTTCAAGTTATGTTACATAGATTTATTTTCCAGATCTTTTGTTGACCATTCTCTTTGATTACATTTACTATCACAACTTGAACCTTCTCCACTTCTGTATAGTCTTAGGACATGCTACAATCTGCAAGAGTAAGACTGACTTTTATAGTATTCACTGGTTGCATTGTAGGTTGATTCCAAATGATACCACTGCTGTATCTTAACTTTACTAGTAACGTGTGCATAATATTATAAAACACATAGTTTCAGTGAATTTGTGTGGACAGCACAACTATTTCTGGAGTCAGATACTTTTGGTTCCACTCTCTTGCCTGTGCAATCTTGTACAAGTTACTTATCTCTCTATCATTACCTATTTCAAAAGATTATTTGCAGAGACTGAGAAAATACCTTCACGTATTCCTTCCTTTAACAAATACGTAAGTGCCAACTGTGCACTGGGTACTCTCTAAAGTCCCAGGGATTAGGCAATAAATAAAAACACACAAAAGTTCCTGACTAAATGTTCCCTGCATGTAACTTTGTCCATGATGCAATCTCAACTAGCAAAGCTTTCTTATTCCCCTCTAGAAAGGTTGTCTGTTGATACATTATCTTATTCCTTAATACTTTTAAAGAATAGAGCCTTTAAAAACGTGAGAGTCTTGTCTTTTGTCTGATCTTGATCACCTTTTCTTTGTATTTCATGTGTATAGAGTAAACTCACATTCATAGGATATCATCTAGGTGTCCTTCATCTTCCCACTTATTTCTGCATTTATTTCCTTAAAATTAACTTTGAGCTCATAAATGGTATATCTTTTTTGAAGAAATTTTAAAATGCAAAGGAAGTAAAAAAAGAAAACAAAAATTTATTGTTTCACCATGAAGACCTGCTACTCTATTGAGATGCTACTCCTGGTGTTTCGTGTATTTTTTCCTCATCTTTTGAACTGCATTCATATTGGCCCCATATTACCACTATTTTGTCTCTGCTATGCCTGTGTTTTAAAATGCCATTAATATTTCTTACATATTTAGGTTTTGGTAATGATTGACTCTATGTCTGCACAAACACATTCTCAGTGCATTGACCTGTCTCTGACTTCTTGATAATCAACAGCTCTTTGTATTCATTATGTTTAGTATTTGAGATCTGAACAGATATTGATAATTTGATTAACACACAGAATGAAACACAGATCTTTTTCTTTATAATGGGAAAGGAGGAAATGACTTTATGAAATACATCTAGCTTACTGACTGTTTAGTAATTAATGACTAGTAAATTGAACTAAAATACTGGGTAATTTCAAATAGAAAATAGCACGCGTGATTGTGTGTGAGTATAGCCTGTAAGCTTATCCAATTCAAAACAAGTCTCGTTTTGTTAACTCTCTATATTGAGTATAACTTATTTGGTTTTGTCCATCTGGGTACCGGCATCTTTTTATCTCCCAAATTGTCAAACCGACAGAAAATTAAATAATATTATTATAATGAACTCTCATGAACCCATTATCAACATTTTACCTTGTATCATCTAGTCTTCCCACTTTTGGGGGGGAGAGTATTTTAGATTAAATTCCAGGCATCACGTCATTTAACTCATAAATATTTCTGTATGGGTTGCTAACTTCTAAGGACTTTTTTGGCATACCTATTATGTCACTATCACATCTAACAAAATATTACTTGAAATCATGTAGTATTCAGTTAATGTTTAGATAGCCATGATTGTCTCAAAATGTCTCTTTATAGTTGGTTTACACTTGATTGATTTGTCTTATCTCATTTATTCTGGAATAGTCCCCAAATACCTCTTTATCATGCAATTAATTTATTAGAGAGAATAGATCCTTTGTCTTGTAGAATGGCTCACATCCTGGTTTTTGCTGTTATTTTGTGGTGTGTTTATCTTGTATTTTCTGCAAACTATGAGTTAGATCTGGAGGCATGATTAGATTCAGGTTAAATTGTATTTATATGAGTACTTCATATGTGGTTTTGTGTACTTTCTCTTGCAAGAACTCATGAGACAATTAAGATCTGGATGTCCCAATTTTAGTGGTATCAAGATTCATCAATGTCTTCAGGTATATCAATCTGATCTCTCCAAAATAAAGTTTCCATCAATATATCATCTGATGGTTTAACAACAATGATGATAATAGCTTTGCTCCATTATGTTATTCAGTGTTGCAGAAGTGTTTTTCCTAATACCATCCTTCATTCGTCCTTTTTTGGCTAGAATCCTGTTGTGCAAGATAAATGTGTTTTTTAACTATTTGGATATCCTGAGGTTGCATAAGACAGGTAAGGTAAATGCTTCCTTCTTTCCGTCTATCGATTTGTATAGTAATGAGTTGTCTCTAGTCTCCAATGGTGTCCACTGAGTTATTATTATTATGAACTCAAAGATATTTATGTATTTGATGTTTATCAATATAAAGCACTTACTATCTTTCTCGATAATCAAGTTGTCCTGCTGTGAATCAGTAGAAAATCATTAGAGTTGGCTTCTGTGGGCAACAGTCTTAACTCTAATAATCAGGTAAGGTCTGAAAAATTTAGGTATCAATATTTAATTGTACTCATGGAGGAATTACACTCACGGAGGCTTTTTGACCCAGGAGTTCCGTGAAGATTACAAAAGTATCAGTTGAGAATGGCTAATGCCCTGTTCTGGAATGAGACAACAGGATATGAACTGGATTCTAATTCTCATTCCCTGATTCTTCCTCAGTGAGGAATTGCTGATAACCTTAATCAGTATGACTAAGGGAAGGGTTATGATTTCTTTTGTTTTTAAGATTTTATTTATTTGACAGAGAGAGAGCACAGGTAGGCAGAGAGAGAGAGAGAGAGAGAGAGAAAAGCAAGCTCCCCGCTGAGCAGAGAGCCTGATGCGGGGCTCGATCCCAGGACCCTGAGATCAGGACCTGAGCCGAAGGCAGAGGCTTTAACCCACTGAGCCAGCCAGGCGCCCCAAGGGTTATGATTTCGTAAAGGCCCTATCTAGTCTGTGTGTCCTGTTGCTCCTGTTCTACTCATATTTAGTAATGAGGGTTTCCAGGGATATTATTGGTAAGTGTATGTTTTTACTTATGTAATGGCTAGGAATAGAACTCTTGTAATTTGAGTTTTTATCAGTTGTATAAAACACTTAGTTCCATCTCTGGGGGTATATTGCTGCAGTTCTGTATTTGAAATCCAAATATTAAGTAAACCATATTTGTAAATTTTTGGTGGCTCCGCTGCTTTCTATGTGACCAGAATTTGTTTGCATTTTTGCAACTGGAGGCAATTTTCGTATCTTTTTGGTGGGAAAAATGTCTTCTACTATAAACTTGATGTAAAGACAGGTTTTCCATGGGTTTGCTGGCAGCACTATTCAACAGTGTTCTGCCATCAATTATCTGTCATTAATTTAACCCATTCGTGATTCATAAATGCATAGATTGCAAGTTCACATAGTCTCGTACCTTCATTTATTTAAGCCATCTGCGTATATATGATTTCACTATAAAATTAATTCACTTCATCTGAAAACCCATTTCTAATCAATTTTTTTCTTTTAACCTGAAAATGGTCAAGACCAGGAATCAAAAAACTGGAGCCCATGGGCCAAACCACCCAGCTACTAGCTGATTTTGTTACCAAAAAAAAAAAAAAAAAAAAAAGGTTATATTGGAATACAGTTGTGTTCATCCCTTTACATATTATCTATGGCTGCTTTGAGGCTGCAAGGGCAAAGTCAGGCATTTCTGGCAGAGTATATATGGCCTGCAATTCTGAGAATATCTACTATCTGGACAGAAGTTTCTAACCCCTGCTCAAGACTAGTGAAATTTGCTCTGTATGTGTTCATAACAACACTTTTCTCAGGAAGCTGCTATGGAAATATCACTAAAAGAGGAAAAGAGAAATTATTTTCTTCAAATACAATCCTCGAAGTGTTGGTTAGGAAGAAAGGATACTTTTTGTCTGTTTTGTCTGTTCGCATTTCATAGTAGTGGATCAATAAATATTGGTTGAGTGGGAGAATAAATGGACGGATTATAGTTTAATGTCTTTAGTAATTAAGCAAACACAAGAAATCTATATTATATTCCTATTTCTATAGCTTAGTGATTGTATGACTATTGTAGAAGACTACAAAATTGAGCACAAACTAAGCAGCCTAACACATATGAATATTTTATACATAACTCTTTCTGATATCACTTATTAAATACTAACTCGCGTATAATGAAGAGCAGTTGAGATTAGGTATCCAGTTTACTTGTTTGTGTTTCTGGTAAAAAGTTGCTTTTCTGAAACATTACTTGCACCTCTAATCATGAAGAAAAATATGAGTCTATTTTTCATAACCCATTTTGTGAATTCTAAAGGAGAGTTTATGAATCGATTCCCACTCTTTCGGCTTGATAGACATTACGGTTAATAAGGTTGGTGGTTGTTTTGACGTCCGTGAGATTTATACATATACATATAACCTCATAGAAGCAAGAGCCATTGGTTATTTGCCTCTGACAATTCGAAGGATTAAGACGAATTCAAGGATCTGAATCCTAGAACTTGGGTAGCTTAGTTCATTCAAAGTAGCAATTCTGAATTTTCCTAAGGAGCTTTCCTACGAAGTTAGTTATCAAGAGAATAGCTTCATTTCCTGTGAAGTTGTTGTTGTTTTTAATCTCCACAATGAAAAAAATTTTGGAAACATATTGTTTCACATATTTTGTTCAATTTACCTTTGCTTCAGTCTCCTCATTCTGCACTTTCTGTGAGAATTCATCAGTTTATTTTCAGTGAAATCTGATTCAGGGCTTGCCTGATGAAACTTGGATTTAAGTCATGGGTCAGTTCACCATCTTCAGCCAAAAGAGCCTGTGGTAAATCTTCACATGGGTGTGTCTTCAGTGTTTGCCGTGTGTGGGATCCCAGAGGTGATCTGTAATGGGCTCGGTTGTGACAGCCTTTGATCAACTTGCTCACAACTTAACCCCTACTTAACTGGCTTGTGTCGTTAAGGAGATGCTTCTGTGTTTTTAAAACTCTTTCCAGTTCCTATTAATTTACAACCAGGTAGTGTGACAGACCTCAGTATTTACCCGGTGTGAGGTTCACAGTGCTAATGTATTTACTATAGAATGCGGAGACTAGAAGTACCCAGGATTTGAAGATTTGTGACACTAGACTAGTCATTGGACCTTTTTAGTCTCAGTTGCCTCACCTGTAAAGTAGGGTGTACAACAGTAATGAGCTCATACAGTGCAAGGCTAAATATAAGTTAATACAAGTAGAGAAAGTCACTTGACACATTTCTTGGCATGTAGAAATCACTTGGTAAGTGTTAGTTATTATTATTATTATTATTATTACTAAGGTACCCAAATATTTATTGCCTATATACAAACTGTGATCTTTGTCCTCTCATCCAAAATGTACCTCAGATATTTCTGAAGGTTTTCACATAAGGATTTCTCACAAGTCATCACAACCAAGCCTGATTGTCTGGCCGCTCTATTCACTACACAGTATCCACCTTGATCTTTCTTTCTGTTCTTCCTATTTTTCTTATTTATATATTTTTAAAGTTTTTACTTATTTATTTGAGAGAGAGAGCAAGAGAGCACAAGGGGAGAGTGAGAGAGAGAGGCAGACTGCCCACTGAGCACGGAGCCCAACACAAGGCTCAAACCCGAGACCTTGGAATCATAACCTGAGCGAAGGCAACTGCTTAACCGACTAAGCCACTGTTTTCTGTTTTTCAGATGCCCCTGTTGTCTGTTTTGTAATCCACTGCTAGAAAAGCCACCTAGAGAAATTCACTGATGACACTACCTTCCATGTCCAAGTCAAGCTTTGTAATCTCAGGAGACTCCCATAGAATGAAATCCACAAGGTGTCCATGAATTGTTGGGTTCTAAGCTGGGTACGTTGTGGAGGGAGATTAATTCTGACATACATTTTCTATTTTAATTCCAGTATAGTTAGCCTACAGTGTTATATTAGTTTCAGGTGTATGATACAGTGATTCGACACTTCTTTACATTACTCAACGCTCATTATGATAAGTATACTCTTTAGTCCCCATCACCTATTTCAGACATCCCCTCACCCACCTCCCCTCTGGCAACCAGCAGTTTGTTCTCTATAGTTAAGAATCTGTTTGTTGGTTTATCTATTTCTTTTCTTTCCCTTTGCTCATTTGTGTCATTTTGTTAAGTTTTTATTTAAATTCCACTTAGTTAATGTACAGTGTAATATGAGTTTCAGGTGTACAATAGAGTGATTGAACACTTCCATACACCACCTGGTGCTCATCATGACAAGTGCCCTCCTTCATCCCCATCCCCTATTTAACCCCCACCCACCCACCCACCTGTCTTCTGGTAATCATCAGTTTGTTCTCTAGAGTTAAGAGTCTATTTCTTGGTTTGCCTCTCTCTGTTCACCCCCCTTTGCTCATTTGCTTTGTTTCTTAAATTCCACATATGGAATGAAATCATATGAAATGACGTGAAATCATATGGTATTTGTCTTTTTCTAGCTGACTTCTTTCACTTAGCATTATACTCTCTAGCTCCTGCCATGCCATTGGAATGGCAAGAGTTCATTCTTTTTGTTGGCTGAGTAATATTCCATTGAGCATATACACCACCTCTTCTTTATCCATTCGTCAGCTGATGGATACATGGGCTGTTTCCATAATTTGGCTATTGTAGATAATGCTGCTATAAACATTAGGGTGCATGTGTCCCTTTGAATCAATATTTTTGTATCCTTTGGGTAAGTACTTAGTAATGCAACTACTGGATTGTAGGGTAGTTCTTTTTTTAAAGATTTTATTTATTTGACAGTGAGAGAGAGAGACAGCACAAGATGGGGGAGAGGCAAAGGGAGAGGGAGAAGCAGGCTCCCCGCTAAGCAGGGAGCCTGATGAGAGGCTCAATCCCAGGACCCTGGGATCATGATCTCTGAGCCAAAGGGAGATGCTTGACCAACTGAGCCACCCAGATGCCCCTGAGTTGATATCCATCTTTTCATTTATTTTTTACAACTATTTTGAGGCACCTGGGTGGCTCATTCAGTTAAGCATCTGACCCTTGGTTTCAGTTCAGGTCATCATCTTTCTTGCCCTTGTGAGATCAAGCCCTGAGTTGAGCTCATCCCAAGCACAGAGTCTGCTTCAGATATCTCCCTCCCCCTCAGCTCCTCCCCACACTCAGTCACACTTTCTCTAAAATAAATATTAGAGAAATTTATATTTTTACCACATATGTAAAGTATTTATAAATGATACAAAGTATTGTTTCATATTTTTAAAACGTACAATGTCCTACATTACACATTACCTTGTGCACTTTTAAAAGTATTTACCCTGGTTATAGATAGATGATATATAGATAGACAAATAGACCTACTTCATTCTTTCTGACTGTAATCAACTGTGGATGATATTTATGTCACTGTCTCCTTGTAGAAGATTTAAAACCATCAGGTGTTAATTTCTGAAATTAATATGTAAATTTAATGCAATTATTATTAGGATCCCAACAGATTTATTTTGGGAAATTTATGGGAGGATCTTAAGCTTATATGATTATGTATGCTCTAAAATTGCCAATAAAAATAAAAAGGTAAAAATAATTTCTTTAATATGTACAAGAACATGATACAGAGTATAATGAAATAGGTTTTGGTAAAGAAATAGAAAAACAGATCATTAGAACATACTAAGAGTACAGAGATGTATATTAGTATCTATGAGATTTTAATATATGACAGTTGTAGGTAGTTCAATTCTGTCAGAAAAGAATTGTTTAACAGTCCTGGTACAATTGGGAAGCCATCTGGAAGATAAAGGTAATGGGTTTTCATCTTATACCCCAAAATAAATTCCAGTTACATGTGTAATTAATCCATAAACTCTTGTAAGAAAATAAATGAAATTAAATGTATAATTTGGGATTCATGAAAACTTCTTAACTAAGACTGGATACCCAAAGGCTATGAAACAAAAGATAAACATATTTGACAATACAATTAGAAATTTTGGTTGCAGGGCACCTGGGTGGCTCAGTGGGTTAAGCCTCTGCCTTTGGCTCGGGTCATGATCTCAGGGTCCTGGGATCAAGTCCCGCATCGGGCTCTCTGCTCAGCGGGGAGCCTGCTTCCTCCTCTCTCTCTGCCTGCCTCTCTGCCTACTTGTGATCTCTGTCTGTCAAGTAAATGAAAAAAAAATTAAAAAAAAAAAGAAATTTTGGTTGCAGAAATGCCACAAACAAAATTCATAGACAAATGATAGATAAATAAAACACTATAATAGGGGTGCCTGGGTGGCTCAGTCAGTTAAATGTCCAACTCTTGATTTTGGCTCAAGTCATGATTTCGGGATCCTAAGATTGAGCCCCGTGTCAGGCTCCACACTGAGCATGGAGTCTGCTTGAGGATTCTCTCTCCCTCTCCCTCACTCGTTCTTTTTCTCTTTCTCTCTCAAATAAATAAATCTTTAGAAAAATAAATAAAGCACTAAAATATACAGAGAGCTTTTACAAAGTAATATGGAAAATAGAATACAAAAGGAAAATGGGTTAAAAAATGATTAACAGATACTTCACAAAAGAACAAATCCTATGGCCAACACATACATGAAAAGATGATCAAATTTACTTGTAGTTAGAAAATCTAAATTAAAGTAACAATTAAATATAATTTTGTATCCATTAGGTGGATAATATTAGAAAGATTATGCATTGATAGTAGAGATATGAAACATTGCGAATTTTTTTATTTTTTTAAAAGATATTATTTAGTAGAGAGAGAAAGAGAGTGCACAAGTGGAGTGAGGGTCAGAGGGAAAAGCAGACTCCCCACTGAGCAGAGAGCTTGATGTGGGGTTCAGTCCCAGGACTCTGGGACTATGACCTGAGCCAAAGGCAGACACCCAACTGGCTGAGCCACCCAGGTGCCCTGTTCTTTTGATTTATATTTATAATTGCATTTATACTGCTTTTATATATACTTACATTTATATTATTTATATGTCTCCTTTTACTCAATCCCACTATTGTATAAGGACATAAGTAATAAGGTGTTCCTTTTTAGTATTGGTCACAAAAAAAGCCCCAAAACAAAGTAAATGTCCATTAATAGAAGAATGATGGGGCACCTGGGTGGCTCAGTGGGTTAAAGCCTCTGCCTTCAGTTCAGGTCATGATCCCAGGGTCCTGGGATCGAGCCCCACATTGGGCTCCCTGCTCAGCCGGGAGCCTGTTTCCTCCTCTCTCTCTGCCTGCTTCTCTGCCTACTTGTGATCACTGTCTGTCAAATAAATAAATAAAATCTTTAAAAAAAAAAAGAAGAAGAATGATCAAATAAGGTGTAAAACCATCTATATGATGGGATAGTTTATAGTCAGTAAAAACCTTGAAATAAAGCTGTTCTGGTTATACCTTCTCACATAAATCTCTCATCAGACTTTCTCCCTCTTCTACCATTTACAAAACAAAAGCATATAAATGGAGATAAACTGGGGTGGGGGTGTGTGTGTGTGTGTGTTGGAAGGAAGGCAGAGATGTCCTATAGTAGCAGCAACTAAACTCAAATCTGGACTGAGGCTGTGAAATCTCACCTGTGGGATCCAACGTGGATATTGTCTGCTCAAGTGTGGTTCCTTGGAAGTGGTTTTATCCAAGGAGTTTCAAATTATTAGGCATAACTGTGAGAATCCCATCAGATAATGTTAGCAGCTATCATGCAGGAATCAAGAATCTGTTTCTCAAGGAAAATGTCTTCAGGGTTTCTGTAACCCATGGGGAATTGGACTGTCAGAAAATAAGGTAGGAATAGAGACCAGGTTAGCTAGGTGAGGATAAGTACAAGTTACCGCTAGGTGTATCCAGAATTGTTGAGGGTCTCCTCTGGGCATATTAGATGATGGCATATAATGATGAAACAAATTTCAAATTCTACCTGTTACTTGGGTGTAAGTTTCTGATGTTTCCCACATGGACAGATTGATTTTAGGAGAGCCTCAATTGAGAATGTCTAGAGAAGGCACCTAAGACAATCAGATAGAATAATATGAGGGTAGGTTGAAGTTGAGCAAGGCGGAGGAGAAAATTAACTAGATACAAAGAAGTAGAGTGAATTGATAACCTACTTCTTCAGTACTAGTGAACATCTTCCAACAGTAGGCCTTGATTCTTTACATTTAAAGCATATTTGTATTTGGGAGTTTTTAATTTGGGGGGAACATTGTATGCATTTTCACTTTCGCATATTTGTATTCAACTTTCTTTACAGTATATGGTATACAAGGCTTCTGGGCTATGGTATACTATATGGTCAGTATCCCCATAATTTCATGTTTAAAACTAGTACAATTTTATAAATCAATAACCAACCAATTCATAACGTTATTATGATTTTCTCATTGTCCTAAGGAACCTAAGTATACTGTATATGTAAATTATGTACTTCAATCTTGGACAGACAGTCATATAAGAAATATTTAAGAGAATTAACTTATGAGAAAATACTCAACTTCAAGAGGAATCAAATAACAAAGCACAAAAATTAAAATAATAATTGCATTACCCTTTCATCACTTATGCTTTTTCAGTCTACTTTTACAGCAACTGTGCCTGCTTTTGTCTGGCTGCTAACAAAAATGGGCACTTATACAAAATACCAGGTTCTATGAATATGATGTTGCTCAAGGGAACTTATGTGCCGCTCGCTTTGTATTCCTGATACCTAAATTTTCTTGATGTTGGCCAGGCACTGAAATGCTTTGGAAAAGGGAAACACATGAGAGATAGAAAGTTGGATTATTTCAGCTTTTGGAGTAGTACTCAAGCCCTTACACATTTCCAGAGGAGATTAGTTACAGATGCTGAAGAAGGAAATGCATGTGTAGAGATGCCCTCTGACTGAGATCTACAGGAATAAGAAATTTGGAAGTGCAAACATTTTTAACTTTAATTTCTTTGAACTTTTAATTTGAGGAGATTTCATTTTTGTTCTTTAATTTCTCTCTGGGAAAGAAATAATTGAGGGGGGGTTCAGAGTATTCAAATTTGGGGCATCCTTCATGTTGTGAGTATTTGGGCTAATTGCATAATCTCTGGTGAGTTATATTAAACAATGCAGATAGGCATAATTTGAAATGGAAAATAGAATAAAGATAAACTATTCTGCCTAAGGTACAATGTAGCCTTGAAGTTAATTTTATTCATGTCTTATTCTGACCCACTCTGTAGTCTGCTGAGGACAAAAATTTGAACTGTCTTCACAGCTGATCTCAGAAAGATACATAAAATAGAAGTAGTTGATGCTAGAGGTGCAGGAGTGGGGCTACCTCATCAGGGCTGGAGCAGTACTGCCCTGATATATTACTAGCTCACTTTCCCAGGGGGAATGGCCACACCATATGCTTCATTACTAAGCTCAATCGGTTAAGACAGTGGTTTTCCTCCCTAGCTGTGCATTAGAATTATCTGGGGAGTGTTTAAAATGCTTAAACTTTGTCCTAGAGCAATTAAATCTGAAATCTCAGGGGTTAGGGTCTGGTATTATTAAAAAGCCCCTGGGTGTTTCTGGTATGCATTCATCTTGGGTTGAGTTACCCATGGAACAGACTCTGTGACAGAGATTTGCGAATGAGGAAGTTTATTGGTAAGTACTCTCAGCCACAATTACCTATAAGACAGTAAAGAAGGATTAGACAGATGAAGTTGAACTTCAGCTGCTATTACAAAGCTCTCTGCCGTAGTCAATGCCACAGGGAGGTCTGGGTCTGGGATGGCCCTCCATATTTGTCTCAAATTGAGGCACAGTAGCTGAGCACCTTTATATCCTTACACCTACCCCACTTTGGATTTGGGTTGCCCTCAGGGAATGGGTGTAACCTTGGGAATGAAAACTCCCTCCCAGTGAAAGGAATTTCGAGGACTCAGCACTAAACTGTCCGTAGCCAGCACTACACCTGTAGTCAGATTCTAGAGCCCATAGCACTTCCCAGAATGATGAAATAGTGGAGTTAACCTTTCTGGCCCCATTCTAAAATCCATTGCCCCGGTCTCCCCAGCAGAGTAAAAGATATGTGTCTGACTGGTGAAGATAGGTAGGGAAGTCTCACCTCAATACCCAGTGGGACTGTGTTAATCAGTAATGGAGTCTTGGGGAAAAGTCAAGCATTGTGGGCATGTCTGTCTCTCCTCTCTTACCTTAAATATGGATGCCCTTAAAAAGTATGTATAAGGGGCACCTCGGTGGCTCAGTGGGTTAGGCCTCTGCCTTCGGCTCAGGTCGTGATCTCAGGGTCCTGGGATCGAGCCCCACATCGGGCTCTCTGCTTAGCAGGGAGTCTGCTTCCCCCCCCCTCTCTGCCTGCCTGTCTACTTGTGATCTCTGTCTAATAAATTTTTTTAAAAAAGTATGTATAAGAATTGGCAGGGTCATCAAACAGAACATACAGATAAGCAACTAATATTTGATATCTTAAATTCATCTGCATTTGTCTATTCCTTATCTGGTTATATATGTATACTGGTTAGGCCCTTATGATGTGCTAATTCGTTACTCTATTCATCAACTTATCTGTGATATTATAGTTGGTTAGGGTGTGGTAGCAAGTGGACCCAGGCATTTAATAGCTCAAAAGACAGTTTGTATCTCATTTATATAATAGTCAATTAGAGATTCCAGTTTACTGGTTGTTCTCGTCTGCATAAGTCATTTAGTGGCCCAGGCTGACAGATGTTCTGCCTTTTTCAAAATATGACATAAATGGCTTCCAAGGATCCCAGGATTACCACCAACACACATTAGCCAGAGGCAGAAAGAGCCTGGCAGAAGTTTAGGTGGGACACATGTGGCAGATTCGTATCTCACCTCCACACCTGTTACTCTGGAGACAGCTTGGTCTCACAGCCATGCCTAGCCGGATGAGCAGCTGGCAAAGTAAGCTAACTGTGAGTTTAAAGAAAGAGAGGGTAGATTTTGCTGGAAAGCTAGTAGCTTCTGCTACACACATTATCTCCCTTTTAATCCACATATAACATTCAGTCCAGGACTACTACTATTCCCATTTTATATGCAAGGAACTAAGGTACAAAGAATTTAGGGATCATGCCAGCAGTCGCATGACTATTAAATGGTTGGCCTAGTAATCCAGTCCAGTTTAGCAACTCCAGAGTCGACGCCCATCGCTATGACCACTTCTACAACTGCTACGCTAACTACCGACACCACCTCCACTGCTGCTACACACACGCACACACGTGTGCATAAATTAAGTTTATGAGAAATATATTAAAAATCTTAAAGAATTAAGGCTTATTCCATAATTAATTAAATGAACTATTTGAAAACATAAATATAGATAATTCTTGTACTTTATAACAAAATCAGGTAGATCAAATAATTTAATGTAGTGGGGTATGTGACTCATGATCTCAGGGTTTTAAGTTCAAGCCCCATGTTGGGTGTAGAAATTACTTAAAAATAAAATCTTTAAAAATTAAAACAACAACCAAAGGACATACTAGTGACTATTGATCAGCTCTCTGGAATTTTATATTTTATTTATTTTTTTAAGTTTTTTTTTTTAAATTCCAGTTAGTGAACATACAGTGTAATACTGGTTTCAGGTGTACAATAGAGTGATTGGAATGGAATGGAAGTGACTCAACACTTCCATACAACACCCAGTGGTCACCACAAGAAGCACCCTCCTTCATCCCTACCACCTATTTAACCCATCTCCCCCTTCCCCTCCCCAAGGTAACCATCAGATTGTTCTCTGTAATTAAAAGTCTGTTTTTTGCTTTGACTCTCTCTGTCTTTCTCATCTTTTGCCTTTGCTTGCTTTGTTTCCTAAATTCCACATATGAATGAAATCATATGGTATTTGCCTTTCTCTGACTGACTTATTTCACTTAGCATAATATTGTCTAGCTTCAGCCATGTCATTGCAAATGGCAAGATCTCATTCTTTTTTGTGGCCGAATAACATTCCTCTGTGTGTGTGTGTATGTACTAGATCTTCTTTATCCACTCATTGATCACTGGACACATGTGCTGCTTCCATGCCTTGGCTATTGTAAATGATGCTGCAGTAAACATAGGAGTGCATATATCTTTTCAAATTCCTGTTTTCTTATTCTTTGGATAAATACCCACTAATGTAATTGCTGGATGGTAAGGTAGTTCTATTTTTAAAGATTTTATTTATTTATTTGACAGAGATTACAAGTAGGCAGAGAGGCAGGCAGAGAGACGGGGGAAGCAGGCTCCCTGCCGAGCAGAGAGCCCAATGCGGGGCTCGATCCCAGGACTCTGGGATCATGACCTGAGCCCAAAGCAGAGGCTTAACCCACTGAGCCACCCAGGCTCTTAAAAGAGGTTCTTATTCTTCTTTTTTATTTTATTTATTTATTTGACAGAGATCACAAGCAGGTAGAGAGGCAGGCAGAGAGAAGAAGAGAAGCAGGCTCCCAGCTGAACAGAGAGACTGATGTGGGGCTCGATCCCAGGGCCCTGGGATCATGATCTGAGCCGAAGGCAGAGGCTTTAACGCACTGCACCACCCAGTTGCCCCAGTAGTTCTATTGTTAATTTTTTGAGGAACTTCCATACTGTTTTCCAGAGTAGCTATATCAGTTTGCATTCCCACTAACAGTACACAAGTGTTCCTTTCTCTTTTCTTTTTTTTAAAAATTTTATTGTGTTAAGTTAGTCACCATACAACATTACTTTTTGATATAGTCTTCCAAGATTCATCATTTACATATAATACCCAGGGCTCCATGCAATGTGCGCTCTCCTTAATATCCACTGCCAGTCTCACTCATTCCCCCACTCCCCTCCCCTCTAAAACCCTCAGTTTGTTTCTCAGAGTCCACAGTCTCTCATGGTTCATCTCCCCCTCCAATTTACCCCAATTCAATTTTCCTCTCGTTCTCCTAATGTTCTCCATGTTATTCCTTGTGCTCCACAAGTGAGTGAAACCATATGATAATTGAATTTCTCTGCTTGACTTCTTTCACTCAGCATATTCTCCTCCAGTCCCATCCATGTTGATGCAAAAGTTGGGTATTCATCCTTTCTGATGGCTGAGTAATATTCCATTGTATATAGGGACCACATCTTCTTTATCCATTCGTTTGTTGAAGGGCATCTCAGCCCTTTCCACAGTTTGGCTATTGCAGACATTGCTGCTATGAACATTGGGGTACATATGGCCCTTCTTTTCACTACGTCTGTATCTTTGGGGTAAATACTCAGTAGTGCAATTGCTGGATCTTATGGTAGCTCTGTTTTTACTTTTTTGAGGAATCTCCACACTGTTTTCCACAGTGGCTGCACCAACTCGCATTCTCACCAAAAGTGTAAGAGGGTTCCCCTTTCTCCACATCCTCTCCAACATTTATTTGTTTCCTGCCTTGTTAATATTTGCCATTCTAACTGGTGTAAGGTGGTATCTCAATGTGATTTTGATTTTGATTTCCATGATGGCTAATGATGATGAGCATTTTTTCATGTGTTTGTTAGCCATTTGTATGTCTTCATTGGAGAAGTGTCTGTCCATGTCTTCTGCCCTTTTTTGACTGATTGTCTGTTTTTTGGGTGTTGAGTTTGAGAAGTTCTTTATAGATCTTGGATATCAGCCCTTTGTCTGTAGTGTCATTTGCAAGTATTGTCTCCCATTCCATGGGTTCCCTTGTTGTTTTGTTAACTGTTTCCTTTTCTGTGAAGAGTCTTTTGATCTTAATGAAGTCCCAAAAGTTCATTTTTACTTTTGTTTCTCTTGCCTTTGGAGATGTGTCTTGAAAGAAGTTGCTGTGGCCAATGTCACTGAGGTTGCTGCCTAAGTTGTCCCCTAGGATTTTGATGGATTCCTGTCTCACATTGAGGTCTTTCATCAATTTTGAGTTTTTATCTTAATGTATGGTGTAAGAGAATGGTCAAGATTCATTGTTCTGTACATAGCTGTCCAATTTTCCCAGCACCATCTATTGAAGAGACTATCTTTTTTCCACTGGATATTTTCCCCTGCTTTGTTGAAGATTATTTAACCACAGAGTTGAGGGTCCACATCTGGGCTCTGTACTGTGTTTGTTTGTTTGTTTGTTTTATAATTTTTTTAAGTACACCCCATGCCCAATGTGGGGCTTGAACTCATGACCCTGAGATCAAGAGTCGCATGCTCTACCAACTGAGCCAGCAAGGCACCCCAAGTGTTCTTCTTTCTCCACATCCTTGCCAATATGTGTTGTTTCTTGTGGTTGTTGGTTTTAACAGGGCGAGATAATACCCCATTGTAGTTTTGATTTGCATTTCCCTGATGATAAGTGATGATGAGCATCTTTTCGAGTGTCTATGGCCATCTGGATATCCTTTTTGGAGAAATGTCTGTTCATGTCTTCTGCCCAATTTTTAATTGGGTTATTTGTTTTTTGGGTATTGAGTTTTGTAAGTTCTTTATATATTTTGGATACTGACTCTTTATCAGATATGTCATTTGCGTGTATCTTCTCCCATTCAGTAGGTTGCCTTTTAGTTTTCTTGATTATTTCCTTTGCTTTGCAGAAGCTTTTTATCTTGATGTAGTTCAATAGTTTATTTTTGCTCTTGTTTCCCTTGCCTCAGGGCATCTATCTAGAGAAAAGTTGCTATGGCTAATGTCCAAGAATTTACTACCTGTCTTCTCTTCTAGGATTTCTATGGTTTTAGATCTCACATTTTGATCTTTAATCCATTTTTAATTTATTTTTTTGTAAGGTGTAAGAGAGTGGTCCAGTTTCATTCTTTAGCATGTAGCTGTCCAGTTTCCCCAACACCATTTTTTGAAGAGACTTTTTCCCACTGGTTATTCTTTCGTGCTTTGTTGATTAATTGGCCATATAATTATATGTTTATTTCATGCTTTTCTATTCTGTTCCATTGATTTGTGAGTTGTTTTTGTGCCAGTACCATACTCTTTTGATTACTACAGCTTTGTGATATAACTTGAAGTCCAGAATTTTGATGCCCCCAGCTTTGCTTTTCTTTTTAAAGATTGCTCTGGAAATTTATGGTCTTTTGTGGTTATGTACATATTTTAGGATTGTTTGTTTTAGTTCTGTGCAAATGCTGTTAGTATTTTGATAGAGATTACATTAAATGTGTAGACTGGTTTGGGTAGTACAGACATGATAACAATATTATTTTTCCAATCCATGAACATGGAATGTCTTTCCATTTCTCTGTGTCCTCTTCAATTTCTTTTATCAGTGCTTCACAGTTTTCAGAGTACAAGTCTTGCACCTCTTTGGTTAGGTTTATTCCTAGGTATCTTGTTATAGCTCTCTAGAATTTTAAAATGTAATTTGAAGTATAATTTTAAATATCATATATAGTAAGTGACAAAGGAAATGTTTGCTTTTTGACTTTTAATTAAATTTCAGTTACTTTTTGATGAATTCTGTGGAGGTATCAAATAGGCAGTTGAATATATGAGTCAGGAGTATAGGGCCTAACAGAAATACAGATTTAGGAGTAAGTTTATAAATTTAGATGTATGAGTTATATATATGTGTGCATAACATATACTTTTATACATAAACTGTTTTAGAGGTATGGCACTACATAACTTTATCAAGGATTAATGTGTCCATAGAAAGGAGAAGATGGTCTATAAATATCATTGAATGTAAAGAGACCTAACACATTGCTGGTGAGAATTCAAGATTTGCAGTTTTTCTTTAGAGCTCTTTGACAGTCAGAATCAAAAGGTCTTATTTTGATCAAAAGCCCATATTTATTGGGGCACCTCAGTGGCTCAGTCAGTTAAGCATCTGCCTTTGGCCCAGGTTATGATCCCAGAGTCCTGGTATTGAGCCCCACATTGGGCTCCCTGCTCAGCCAGGAGCCTGCCTCTCCCTCTTCAGATCCCCTCATTTGTGCCCTCTCGCTCTCTCAAACACATAGGAAAGTCCATATTTATTGATGCATTAAACCAAATTCTTTAAATATTCCCAAAAGAAATATATACTGAAACAGTCAGATATTTGTTTATAAAGATGTATTTTGTGGCATTATGTATAAAAGAGAAAATAGGAACAATCCTAAAATCCCAGAATCTCAAGAATAGTCATAAATTATGAAATGTTTGGCATCAGTGAATTTTTTTTAATTAAAATTTTAGTTAACATATAGTGCAATATTGGTTTCTGGAGCAGAATTTAGTGATTCATCATTTACATACAAAAATATGAAATACTTCACAAATTTGTGTTTTATCCTTGCACAGGATCCATGCTAATCTTCTCTATATCATTCTAGTTTTAGTATATGTGCTGCCAAAGGAGGCACTGGCCGCAAAGAAATTTTAATTAATGTTTCAAAAATATTTAAGGATATGGAAAAGTAAAGCAGAAAAAACAAAACAGCTTTAAGGAACTGATCATGCAGTAGGGATATAGGCACATAAACAAATAATTAGTTTCATGATTGAGGTCAGAGCAGAAGTATCTACAAAATACTGAAGAAGCAAAAGAGTAAATATTTAAATATGTCTAGTGTGAGGGTGTTTGAAGGCAGACACTCAGATGAGACATCTCAGAGGAGATGGCATCTCAATGGAAAATATGAATGAATAGAATGGATAGGAATGAGCTCTCGGCTCCTCTGAACCAGAGATTGGGAGGCCGCCATTGTCATTCCCGTCCTCTGGAACTCTACAGAAAGCGCCTTCAGGGAACAAAAGCTCCTGAAAGCAAACCTGAGAGGATTACTTAGCCCGGCCCCTGGTAAGGGCGGTGCAACTCCGCCTGGGGCAAAGACACCTGAGAATCTCTACAACAGGCCCCTCCCCCAGAAGATCAAAGAAATCCAGCCAAGACCAAGTTCACTTAACAAGGAGAACAGGGGATTCTTATCTGGACAAAATGACGAGGCGGAAAAACTCACCACAAAAAAAAGAGCAGGAGACAGGACCGAAGGCTAGGGACCTAATCAATACAGACATTGGTAATATGTCAGATCTGGAATTCAGGATGACGATTCTCAAGGTTCTAGCCGGGCTCGAAAAAGGCATGGACGATATTAGAGAAACCCTGTCCGGAGAAATAAAAACCCTTTCTGGAGAAATAAAAGAACTAAAGTCTAATCAAGTTGAAATAAAAAAAGCTATTAATGAGGTGCAATCAAAAATGGAGGCTCTTACTGCTAGGATAAATGAGGCAGAAGACAGAATTAGTGATATAGAAGACCAAATG
>ML095627.1:4406-20311 GCA_003697995.1 Taxidea taxus jeffersonii
CCTCTCTCTCTGCCTGCCTCTCTGCCTACTTGTGATCTCTGTCAAATGAATAAATAAAATCTTAAAAAGTTGTATCAGAATAAAATTTAAAAACCCTCGAATTTCAAAATTCAAAATGAGAAAATAACCCAATAACAAAATGGGCAAAAGCTCTGAATAGACACCTCATGAAGAAGATATAAAAATAGTAAATAAAGTAAATACAAGGGGCGCCTGGGTGGCTCAGTTGGTTGGGCGACTGCCTCGGCTCGGGTCATGATTTCGGGGTTCTGGGATCGAGCTCCACATCGGGCTCCCTGCTCGCAGGGGAGCCTGCTTCTCCCTCTCCCTCTACTGCTCTGCCTGCTTGTGTCTCTCGCTCTCTCTGTCAAATAAATAAATAAAAATCTTTAAAATGCAAAAAAAAGTAAATACAAATTAGGCAGATGCAAATGAAAACCATTAAAGAAATGCAAATTAAAACCACAGTGATGATTTAACAAATGTTGATAGTGGGCAAGGTTGTACATGGGAGGGAAAGAGTATGTGGGTATCTTATACTTTCCATTCAATTTTGCTGTGACCCTACCAGTACTTTAAAAAATATTTTAAAAAATGATGTTGAGATACTACTATACATGTATTAGAATGTCAAACAGAACAAAACTGCAATACCAAGTGTTAGCAAGGCAAAACAACTGAAACTTCCAGATATTGCCAGTGGGAATGAAAAATAGTCCAGCCACTTTTGAAGACAGTTTGCTAGTTTTTTATGAAATTAAACATATATTTACCATATGATTCAGCAATTCTAGGTATCTAGCCAAGAGAAGTGAAACCTATGTTCACACAAAAACCTGTACGTGAGTATTTAGAACAGCATTATTCAGTATTAATCACCAAAAACTGGAAGCTATCCAGTTATTTCAACTGATAAACAGATTGTCCTATACCCATACCGTGAAATACTACTCCATGACAAAAGAGGAACTGCCTGTTGATTCATGCAATAATATAGGTAAATCTTAAAATGCATGTAATTAAGTGAAGAGCCAGATTCAAAAGGCTATATAATGTGATTCCATTTATATGACAATCTGAAAAAGCAAAAGCATAAGGAAGAAAACAGGGCAGTGGGTGCCAGGATTTAGGGATGTAAGAACGTGTTGATTATTAAGGGGCAGCATGAGGGAATTTTGGAAGTGGTTCTTGTGTCCTCCCAACTCCCAGCCTCTGTTGACCACTCTCACCAAAGTAATAGGCATTGCTTGATGATTCAGTAGACTATTTGGGTAAGTTAATGATAAATTTTGTGAGCTAACTACCTACTTTGAGCTCTTCAGATTGTTCCAATAAAGCTTTTATCATGCAGTACAGGTATCCCAGGATGGAAGTTGCTAAAACAAGGTAAATGCTTTCCTTTAAAAAAAAAAGATTCCAGGGGTGTCTGGGTGGCTCAGTGGGTTAAAGCCTCTGCCTTCAGCTCAGGTCATGATCCCAGGGTCCTGGGATCGAGCCCCACATCGGGCTGTCTGCTCAGCAGGGAGCCTGCTTCCTCCTCTCTCTCTGCCTGCCTCTCTGCCTACTTCTACTGTTAAATAAATAAATAAAATCTTTAAAAAAAGATTCCATTTATTTTCCTTTTATAAATATTAAAGTATAAGGGAACACATAAAAGTTATAGGGAACAAGATTTTTTTTCAGAAAATGCTATTTAAATTCCAGTTAATATACAGTATAATATTAGGTTCAGGTGCAGGATTTAGTGATTCATCATTTATATACAACAGCCAGTGCTCATCACAAGTGCCCTCCCTCCTTAATACCCATCACCCATTTAACCCATGCCCCTGCTCACCTCCCCTCCAGTAACCCTCAGTTTGTTCTCTATAGTTAAGAGTCTTTCTTCTGGTTTGCCTCTCTTCCCCACCCCCCTGCCATGTTCATCTGTTTTATTTCTTAAATTCCACATATAAGTGAAATTCTATGGTATTTGTCTTTCTCTGACTTACTTTGCTTAGCATAATAATCTCTAGCTCCATTCATGTCATTGAAATTTTCAAAAGGCTCATTCATTTTTAGTGCCTTTTAAAAAAAGATTTAAAAAATTTTTAAAGATTTTATTTATTTATTTGACACACAAAGAGATCACAAGTAGGCAGAGAGGCAGGCAGAGAGAGAGAGAGGAGGAAGCAGGCTCCCTGCTGAGCAGAGAGCCTGATGCGGGGCTCCATCCCAGGACCCTGGGATCATGACCTGAGCCAAAGGCAGAGGCTTAACCCACTGAACCACCCAGGTGCCCTGATTAAAAAAAAAATTAATCTCTACATCCAACATGGGGCTTGAACCTACAACCCCGAGAACAAGAGTTGCATGCTCTTCCACCTGAGCCAGTCAGGAGCCCCAGTTTTAATACATTCTGTTTTTATTTTTATTATTTTTTAAAAGATTTTATTTATTTATTTGACAGACAGAGATCACAAGTAGGCAGAGAAGCAGGCAGAGAGGGAGAGAAGGAAGCAGGCTCCCTGCTGAGCAGAGAGCCCAATGTGGGACTCGATCCCAGGACCCTGAGATCATGACCTGAGCCGAAGGCAGAGGCTTTAACCCACTGAGCCACCCAGGTGCCCTTAATACATTTTAAAAAGTAAAATTAAATTTTCTCATAAACATTAGGAATCCTACAACTCTTGTGAAACAGCCTGCTTGCACTAGACATATCCCAGGATTCTTATAGGATTGGGTTAACCAAAGTGGGATTTGAAGTTATTTAAGTAATGTACGTGGGCAGCAGGCTGAATAATCTGTTTCCTAGGATTTATGTGTGTAACCCCACATGGATTGTCAGTATGTTCATGCAGTGAACTTCATAAAGTACAGCAAAAAATCCTAACTACTATCAGAACTACTGCTCTTCAAGATAACTGTTTACTTGGTCTTCCAAACTTCTTCCTGTGCAAACATGCACACTTCTGTTTCTTTTTTTTTTTTTAAAGATTTTATTTATTTGTCAGAGAGAGAGCAGAAGCCAGCACAGGCAGACAGAGTGGCAGGCAGAGGCAGAAGGAGAAGCAGGCTTCCCGCTGAGCAAGGAGCCCGATGTGGGACTCCATCCCAGGACGCTGGGATCATGACCTGAGCCGAAGGCAGCCGCTTAACCAACTGAGCCACCCAGGCGTCCCACTTCTGTTTCTTTTTAAAAACAAAAAATTAGGGGCACCTGGGTGGCTCAGTGGGTTAAAGCCTCTGCCTTCGGCTCAGGTCACGATCCCAGGGTCCTGGGATCG
This sequence comes from Taxidea taxus jeffersonii, assembly GCA_003697995.1. NCBI lineage: Eukaryota > Metazoa > Chordata > Mammalia > Carnivora > Mustelidae > Taxidea > Taxidea taxus. The sequence continues at coordinate 7,673 of ML095627.1, forward strand.
AGCCCCGCATTGGGCTCTCCGCTCAGCGGGAAGCCTGCTTCCTCCTCTCTCTCTGCCTACCTCTCTGCCTACTTGTGATCTCTGTCAAATGAATAAATAAAATCTTTAAAAAAATTATTATTCAATATATTATTGCCTGTTCTTGTATATAAGAAAATTTAACTTTAATAACTATATGGTATTCCATTGAATACAAGGGCCATCATTTATTTTACCAGTCCTCATTTGTTAGTCATTTAACTGGTATTCATATTTTTTTGTGAAGAGTATTCTTATATTTATATCTTTAAGTATCTTTCTATTTATTTCCTTAGGATCCTCAAGGCAGTACTTTCAGATCAGAGAATGGTACTTCTTTAAAGCTTATTTTTTAAAAAAAATTTATTTATTTTTTTAATTTCTTTTCAGTGTTCCAGCATTCATTGTTTATGTACCATACCCAGTGCTCCATGTAATACGTGCCCTCCATAATACCCACCACCAGGCTCACCCTTTTTTAAATTAATTTTTTAATTTTTTATAAACATATATTATTAGCCCCAGGGGTACAGGTCTATGAATTGCCAGGTTTACCCACTTTACAGCACTCACCATAGCACATACCCTCCCCAATGTCCATAACCCCACCACCCTCTCCCTACACCCCTCCCCCTGGCCCCCCCCAGTTTGTTTTGTGACATTAAGAGTCTCTTTTGGTTTGTTTCCCTCCTGATCCCATCTTGTTTCATTTATTCTTTTCCTACCCCCCCAGCCCCCCCATTGCCTCTCCACCATTGAGGTGAGGGGCTTTTTTTGGGCTCTCTATTCTGTTCCATTGATCTATGTGTCTATTTTTGTGCCAGTACCACACTGTCTTGATGATGACAGCTTTGTAGGAGAGCTTGAAGTCTGGAATTGTGATGCCACCAACTTTAGCTTTCTTTTTCAATATTCCTTTGGCTATTTGAGGTCTTTTCTGGTTCCATATAAATTTTAGGATTATTTGTTCCATTTCTTTGAAAAAATGGATGGGATTTTGATAGAGATTGCATTGAATGTGTAGATTGCTTTAAGTAGCATAGACATTTTCACAATATTTGTTCTTCCAGTCCATGAGCCTGGAACATTTTTCCATTTCTTTGTGTCTTCCTCAATTTCTTTCATGAGTACTTTATAGTTTTCTGAGTATAGATTCTTTGCCTCTTTGGTTAGGTTTATTCCTAGGTATCTTATGGTTTTGGGTGCAATTATAAATGGGATGGACTCCTTAATTTCTCTTTCTTCTGTCTTGTTGTTGGTGTAAAGAAATGCAACTGATTCCTGTGCATTGATTTTATATCCTGACACTTTACTGAATTCCTGTACAAGTTCTAGCAGATTTGGAGTGGAGACTTTTTGGTTTTTCGTATAGAGTATCATATCATCTGCAAAGAGTGATAGTTTGACTTCTTCTTTGCTGATTTGGATGCCTTTAATTTCTTTTTGTTGTCTGATTACTGAGGCAAGGGCTTCTAGTACTATGTTGAATAGCAGTGTCAGTGATAATGGACATCCCTGCTGTGTTTCTTTTATTAATGTGTTGTATCACATTGATTGATGTGCAGATATTGTACCAACCTTGCAGCCCTGGAATAAATCCCACTTGGTCGTGGTGAATAATCCTCTTAATGTACTGTTGGATCCTATTGGCTAGTATTTTGGTGAGAATTTTTGCATCTGTGTTCATCAAGGATATTGGTCTGTAATTCTCTTTTTTGATGGGATCCTTGTCTGGTTTGGGGATCAAGGTGATGCTGGCCTCATAAAATGAGTTTGGAAGTTTTTCTTCCATTTCTACTTTTTGAAACAGTTTCAGGAGAATAGGAATTACTTCTTCTTTAAGTGTTTGGTAGAATTCCCCTGGAAAGCCGTCTGGCCCTGGGCTTTTGTTTTTTGGGAGATTTTTGGTGACTGTTTCAATCTCCTTCCTGGTTATGGGTCTGTTCAGGTTTTCTGTTTCTTCCTGGTTCAGTTGTGGTAGTTTATATGTCTCTAGGAATGTATCCATTTCTTCCAGATTGTCGAATTTGTTGGCGTAGAATTGCTCATAGTATGTTCTAATAATTGTTTGTATTTCTTTGGTGTTGGCTGTGATCTCTTCTCTTTCATTCATGAATTTTTTTTATTTGGGTCTTTTCTCTTTTCTTTTTGATAAGTCTGGCCAGGGGTTTATCATTCTTATTAATTCTTTCAAAGAACCAGCTCCTGGTTTCATTGATTTGTTCTATTGTTTTTTTGGTTTCTATTTCATTGATTTCTGCTCTGATCTTTATGATTTCTCTTCTCCTGCTGGTTTTAGGCTTTCTTTGTTGTTCTTTCTCCAGCTCCTTTGGGTGTAGGGTTAGGTCATGATTTTATATAGAAGCCAATGGGTAGGAAACAATTAAATTGATTTCGAAATATTATGTAGATACCTTGAAGGCAGCTGGTTTAATGTTTGCACAGCTAAAAATTGTCGATTTGTTTAACAACACAGGGAAGTTTTTATAACCCTGGATAATAGAGGGATTTTGGATGTTTATATGTTTGAGTTTATCATGTCTCACTTATTGAATTATTTTAATTTTAGTAACCCTTCTCTTAATTTCTGCACATTCCCTATATTGTTTTTCTTTCCCCCTAAAATGAGCTGGCTTTTTAAAAAGATTTATTTATTTATTTATTTGACAGAGAGAGAGATCACAAGTAGGCAGAGAGAGATGGGGAAGCAGGCTCCCTGCTGAGGAGAGATCATGACCTGAGCCAAAGGCAGCGGCTTAATCCACTGAGCCACCCAGGTGCCCCTGAGCTGGCTTTTTAAAAGTCTTTTTTCCTCAGCTTTGTTGAGGTATGACTAACAAATAAAAATTGCATATATTTGAGGTATATAACGTGATGTTTTGATGTACATATACATTGTGAAGTTATTACCACAGTCAATCTAATTAATACATCCATCGTCCCACATAGTTAAAATTTTTCGTTTTTTATAAAAATTAAGATTTCTCTTAGTAGATTTCAAGTATACAATATTTTTAGCTATAGTCACCATGCTGTAAATCTCCAGATAGTCATTCTACATGACTGAAACTTTTACCTTTTTCAAAAATTTTTTTAAAGATTTTATTTATTTGGGAAAGAGAGAGTGCATGAGCAGGGGGTAAAAACAGAGGGAGAGGAAGAAGCAGACTCCCCACTGAGCAGGGAGCCAATACAGGGCTCAATCCCAGGACCCTGAGATCAGAACCCAAGTCCAAGGCAGACGTTTAACTGGTTGAGCCACCCAGGTTCCTTAAAGTTTTTATTTAAATTCCAGTTATTTAATTTACAGTGTAATATTAGTTTCAGGTGTGCAATGTAGTGATTTAATACTTTCATATAACACCCGGTGCTCATCACAAAAAGTGCCTTCCTTAATCCCTGTCACCTATTCCCCCACCCACTTTCCTTCTGGTAAACACTAGTTTGTTTTCTACAGTTGAGTCTGTTTCTTGTTTTTTGTCTTTGTTTTTTTTTTACTCTACGATCATTTGTTTCTTAAATTCCATCTCTGAGTGAAATCATTTTGTATTTATCTTTCACTGAGTGACTTATTTTGCTTGGCATAATACTCTTTAGCTCCATCCATGTTGTTGCAAATGGCAAGATTTCATTTTTTTTTTATGGCTGAGTATGGTTCTAGTGTGTGTGTGTGTGTGTGTGTGTGTGTGTGTTTGTGTGTGTTTGTACACTATATCTTCTTTATCCATTCATCAGTTGATGGGCATTTTGACTCATTCCATAATTTGGATATTGTTGAGAATGCTGCTGTAAACATTGGAGTGCATATATTCCTTTGAATTAGTGTTTTTATATTCTTTGGGTAAATACCCAGTAGTGCGATTGCTGGATCATAGAGTAGTTCTGTTTTTAAGTTTTTGAGGAATCTCCATACTGTTTTCCAGAGTGGGTTCACCAGTTTGCATTCCCATCAACAGTTTCTCCATGTCCTCACCAATACCTATTGTTTCTTGTGTTAATTTTAGCCATTTTGACTTGTGTGAGGTGATATTCCATTGTAGTTTTATTTCAGTTTCCATGATGATGAATGAGAACCATTGTACATTTTGTTTCTTGTTTTTTCTTCATTTCCCCCACCCCCCCTCGGCCCTGGTAATCACCCTTCTAGTCTATACTTCTTTTTTTTAAGATTTTATTTATTTATTTAACACAGAGAGATCAAGATCACAAGTAGGCAGAGAGGCAGGCAGAGAGAGAGGAGGAAGCAGGCTCCCCGCTGAGCAGAGAGCCTGATGTGGGGCTCGATCCCAGGACCCTGGGATCATGACCTGAGCCAAAGGCAGAGGCTTTAACACTGAGCCACCCAGGTGCCCCTCTAGTCTATACTTCTGAGTTTGACTTTTTTAGTTTCCACATATAGGAGAGATCATGCAGTTTTTGTCTTTCTGTGTCTGGCTTATTTCACATAGCATAATGTCTACCAGGTTTATTCATTTATTTTCCTTTAAAAATATTTTTTAAAAAAAGATTTTATTTATTTGAGAAAGAGAGCAGAGCAAGAGAGAGAGAACAAGTACATGGGGGGAGGGGCAGAGGGAGAGTGGCAGAGGAGAAGCAGACTCCCCACTAAGCAGGGAGCCCAACGTGGGACTCCATCCCAGGACCCTGGGATCATGACCTGAGTGGAGGGCAGATGCTTAACGGACTGTACCACTCAGGCATCCCTAAAAAATTCTTATAATAAAATAATTTAGTCCAACAAAGTGTGTAGGAAACCCTATAACATAAGTATGTATCTATTACACAACCTAAAATGTTAAACAGTATATGTATAGTTGAAATTTCCCTTTGTGCTCAGTTTCATCCCTTCCTCCTTCCCCAAACTCTTAGATTTGGCATTTGTCATTCGCATGCACATTTTTATATTTTGACTAACATTACTACATATGCATGCATACAGAAACAATATATGGTATTGTTTTAAGTTCCTAGACTTTTGTATTCTTGTGAAATCTTTTAAAAAAATTTTTTTTATTTATTTGAGATAGAGCAAGAGAGAGCGTGAGTAGGGAGCAGGGGCAGAGGGAGAGGGAGAAGACTCCCCGCTGAGTGGGGAGCCCAACATGGGACTTGATTCCAGATCCCTGGGATGATGACTTGAGCCAAAGGCAGGTGTTAAACTGACTGAGCCACCCAGGCACTCTCTTGTGAAACTTTTCTTATTGCCTCAGCTATGTTAATTAGATTTATCTATGCTGTTGCTCATAGTTCTGGTTTCTCAACTTCCATTCTATTGACATTTGGGGCTAGATAATTCTTTGTTGTGAGTGGGTTTCTTTTCTTAAAGATTTACTTATTTTTGAGTGAGGGAGAGAGATAGAGAGTTCATGTGTGAGCATGGGGAGGGGCAGAAGAAGGGAGAAAGAATCTCAAGCAGACTCCTCCCTGGTGCAGAGCCCCATGCAGGGCTCTATTTCACAATGCTGAGATAATTACCGAGCATAAATCAAGTCGGATGCCCACCTGACTGAGCCACCCATGCGCCCCTGTGAATGCATTTCTTGTCTATTAAGGATGTGTAGTGGTATCCCTAGCCTCTACCCACTAGATGCCAGTAAGAGCTCCCCCTACCTCCCCTTCGCCACCCAGTCATAACCAAAAATGTCTCCAGACTTTGCCAGGTGTAATTTTGGTGGTAATCTCCCCTCCCCCCAGTGAGAACCATTATTTTAGTTCATTAATTTTAACTACTGTATCATTCTCCACTACACACACACACACACACACACACACACACACACACACACTCCACCACCACCACTTTGTCTGTTTTTCTGATTGATAGACATTTAGGTTATTGCCAAAGTTTTAACTATTAGGAACACTATTGCAATGAGCATTCTTCTTCATGTTTTCTCTGCACATGTGTGAGACTTTCTGTATGTATGGTGATATGCCTAGGAGTGAAAATGTTAAGTTCTAGTATATGCATATCTTCAGCTCTACCAGATAATGCCAGAAAGGTTCCCTAATAGTTGTACTAATTTACACTCTCACCAGCTGAACAGGAAAGATCCTGTTGCTCCACATCCTTACTGACGCATGATATTGCTAGATTTTGAAATTTTTATCTACCTGATGGGTGTAAGTGATATTCATTGTGGCTTTAATTTGCATTATCTTAATTATAGTTTATTAATCCAGAAATATTTCCAAAATTATGAAGACTAATTATTTTAGGGGGATTAAAAATAATATTTGAGCTTCTGTGATCAGCTTTAAGAAGTGGTTTTGAGCAGACTTCATATATATGTGTCATGTTTGTACTCAATTCATTGAGTTTCTATTTCTTTTTTTTTAAAGATTTTATTTATTTATTTGACAGAAGGAGATGACAAGTAGGCAGAGAGGCAGGCAGAGAGAGAGAGAGAGAGAGGAAGAAACAGGCTCCTTGATGAGAAGACAGCCCAATGTGGGACTCGATCCCAGGACGCTGAGATCATGACCCGAGCTGAAGGCAGAGGCTTAACCCACTTAGCCACCCAGGTGCCCCTGAGTTTCTGTTTCTAAACCAGACATGATGATCCAGTCATAATGCTGTTCTTCCTCTTAGGAAATGTTATTACTAATGGTGATTACCATGTATGTTTTAGGGAGTGGCTCCAAATACTTTAATAACCCTTATTTCCCTCATTGTGGTTGGTTGCTGTTGTTCTCAGTTACTGCATTCCTAATTGCTGCATGCCAGATTTGTTCTTTGATATTGTGATCTCCCAGAAGCTTACACTTTACTATACCATATGAATTGAATTGTTTATGTTCTTACTCTGTTTTCTGAATCATTTTGCTAAATACAAGGGGAGGTTGCAAAAGATGTTCCTGACTTTGTACCTATCCTTGAGACATTTAAAATTCAAAAGATGGACATTGTATTTGTTACAAAATCAGAGTTGTATATATAGGAGTAGCATGAGGGAGATGGAATTCTTCTGAGCTTTTGTGTATAAAGGCCAGTTTAAGTAGAGTTTTGAAGAAAAAGTTCAGGTGAATTATGAAGGTAGGAGGAAAAATATATTATTCATAGATGATTTAACATGCTTAAATTAGGATTTAGCCAGAAATGTGGCTTTATTAATGTAATTTTCATTTGTGTTCAGAAATTCCTTCTTCCCCTATAAATACTTCCAGGTGAATTATCCAGTTACTTTATTTATTTTTTAAAAGATTTTATTTATTTATTTGCCGAGAGAGAGCGAGAGAGAGAGCGCACAGAGGAAGCAGCAGGCAAAGGGAGAAGCAGGAGAGAGAAGCAGGCTCCCTGCTGAGCAGGGAGCCCAATATGGGGCTTGATCCTAGGACCCTGAGATCATGACCTAAGCTGAAGGCAAATGCTTAACCGACTGAGCCACCCAGGCATCCCTATCCAGTTACTTTAGAAGTGCCTTTCTGCTTAGTCTCTTTCAGTTCCTCAGTAAGCCTGAGAGATGCTCCAGTACTTTGGTCTGGGACATATCCCATAAGAAAACTGTATTTCAGTTTTACATTTCTAAATAACCAGACAAACTGGCCTTCATCTGCTGAATGTATTATAGTCCAAAAGTTTGTTACCAGTTCTGTTGTTTGAACTTGACATTTTCCAGTAGAATAATTCAGTTTTGGTAGTATGCCTTGATCAACCTTGAAAAGCCCTGTTTGACCCATAACATGTCTGAGTTATACAGTACTAAGTCTGAGTGTTCTGTCCTAGAGGCAGGCATCTATGTGATACAAGAGGAAAGAGAGTGTCTTCTTTTTAAGACAGAGGGCTGACCGTGGACAACATTTTGATAGGATATGTTTATTTTTTTTATTATTATTATTTTTTAAAGATTTATTTATTTATTTATTTGACAGAGAGAGATTACAAGTAGGCAGAGAGGCAGGCAGAGAGAGAGGGAAGCAGGCTCGCCACTGAGCAGAGAGCCCGATGTGGGGCCCGATCCCAGGACCCTGAGATCATGACCTGAGCCGAAGGCAGAGGCTTAACCCACCGAGCCACCCAGGTGCCCCGATATGTTTGTTTTAGATGTTACTCTATACTTTCCTTTTTATACCCATTACTGCTAAGAAGAGTGACCCTCTCCCTAGTCCCTGATGCGTTTATGTTGGCCTTAAGTACCTCACCTTTGGACTTTTCACCAGCCCATGAGTTCTCTTCATCTGAGGTATCATTTGTTCACAATCACCTGTCTTTCCTGTCCTATCTGGGCTTCACAGATGTTAGGAGGTATAATTCTAGCTATGAGTCCCTTAAACTAGCAAAGTGGAGCTTGTATTTTAAAAAGAGGATATAGTGTCTCTTAAGGCAACTGACCCAGATTCTTCAAAACTCATTTCATGGGGGAAAAGAGATAGGGGAGGGGCTGTTTTAGATTAAATGAGACTAAAAGAAACACAACCAAATTCAGTGTGTGAACTTTGTCTGGATCCTGATTTGGGAAAAATAAAAGCTATAAAAGATGTTCTTGGGACATTTGGGAAATTTTATTAGCACCGTGCTCTGACCAATTGAGCTAACTGGCCTCTTGGGAAAATTTAAATAGAGAATTTGTATTAGATGACATACAATCATTAATTCTCTTAGCTTTGATAGTAATAGTGTGGTTATGTAGGAGTTCTTATTCTTTGAAAGTGCATGCTGGAGTATTATGATTTCTAAAACTTACATTCAAATGTTTTAGAAAAAACAAGGAAAATATAGCAAAATGTTAACCATTGTTGAATTCATGCAGAGGATATACAGATAGATGTTCATTGTACTATTACAGCTTTTATGTGTGGTTGAAATTTTTCATAATAAAAGTTCAGGGAAGAGGAATATATGTATTAATATAATTTCTAAATCTTGAATATTCATGATAGTGAATTCAGGCATATGGAGAATTTTTTTTTTTGATCTGCAGTAGCTAGTTCTAGTTCCCTCTAAACTAATTCAGATCTCCTACTTCTTCCCTTATTTCACTTATCATTCATTCAAAGATTCAGTTTTGTCCTATTGGCAGCAGCTGCTCTGGCTAGAGGGAGGAAGATAGAGTTTCATAAGGCAGTGACAACTTATTTTTACATGTAGATTGTAAATCATAGATTATCAGAATGTAGACATCTTTGGCAGTGCGCTTCATTAGAGATCATGATTTTTTTGACCTTGAATAAAGGCTGCTTCATGTCATTAAAAACAAAAATTAGACAAAATGTATTTCCGTACATTGAATAACTATTGTAAGTCTCTGTAAAAATAGGTAATAATTTAATACTGGTTTAAGAAGTAGTAGTGGACATACCTGAATTGTTAACTGTTGCATTTGTAATAGCTTTAGCTGTAACTTTGAAAGCAAATAACATGGGGGTGCCTGGCTGGCTCAGTCAGTAGAGCATGTGACTCTTGTCTTCAGGGTTGTGAGTTTGAGCCCCACGTTGGGTGTAGAGATTACAAAAATAAAAGAAATAAACTTACAAAAAATAAAAGTAAATAACACAAGGCTTCCAGTTATGGAATGAATAAGTGTTAGTGGATAAAAGTTATAGTATAGGGAATACAGTCAGTGGTACTGTAATATTGTTGTATGGTGACAAATTGTAGCTGCACTTGTGAGCATAGCATAATGTATAGACCTGTTAAATCACTATGTCGTATACCTGAAACTAATGTAACATTGTGTGTTGATTATACTTCCGTAAAAATAAATATAAAAGATAAAGTAAATAATGCAAATAATTATGAATCAATTTCACATAAAGTCACACTATAAATTATAACTATCCCATAATTAATGCAAATTGAATGAAATTAAGACAGAATGGTGGGCTTAGTGATGAATTTTTCTTTCAGCTTTTCTTTAAAAAAAAAGATTTATTTATTTATTTTTAGAGAGAAAGAGTGTGCATGCACTTGCAAGTGAGGGGAGGGGGAGATGGAGATGGAGGGAAAGAAAAAGAATCTCAAACAAGCTCCCCACTGAGCATGGGCCCAGAAGCAGGGCTTTATATCATGACCTTGAGATCATGACCTGAGCAGAAATCAAGGGTTAGATGCTTTTTTTAGGGGTGCCTGGGCAGCTCAGTGGGTTAAAGCCTCTGCCTTCACTTCAGTTCATGATCCCAGGGTCCTGGGATCGAGCCCCACATTGGGCTCTCTGCTCAGCAGGGAGCCTGTTCCCTCCTCTCTCTCTGCCTACTTGTGATCTCTGTCAAATAAAAAAAAAATCTTAAAAAAAAAGAGTTAGATGCTTTTAAAAAAAATTATCTCTTATTTATTTGACAGAGAGGTAGAGCCAGAGAACACAAGCAGAGGGAATGGCAGAGGGAGAGGGATAAACAGGCTCCATACTGAGCAGGGAGCCTGATGTGGGGCTTGATCACAGGCCCCTGGGATCATGACCTGGCCCAAAGGCAGACGCTTAACCATCTGAGCCACCCAGGCCCTCCAAGAGTCAGATGCTTAGCCAGCTGAGCCACCTAGATACCACTCTTTCAGCTTTTCTATGTTTTTACTTTTAAAAATGAATATATAGAAAATAGTATGAAGGTGCCTCAAAAAATTAAAAATAGCACTACCATATTCAGCATTTCCGCTTCTGGGTATTTATCCAAAAGACGTGAAATCACTGTATCAAAGATATCTGCACCCCACATTCAGTGCTGCATTATTTACAGTAGCTAAGGTATGGAAAAAACCTAAGTGTCCCTCGATGGGTGAATGGAGAAAGCCAATGTGGTGTATATATACATAACATTATTCAGCCATTAAAAAAGGAAATTCTGTCACTTGCAACAATATGGATTGAAGGCATTATGCTAAGTCAGAGGAAGGCAAATACTATATGAGCTCACTAGTATGTGGAATCTGAAAAATACCAAACTGATAGATAAAGAGAACAGATTGGTGGGTTGCCAGATATGGGTGTTGGAGATGGATGAAATGGGTGAAGGTGGTCAAAAGGTATAAACTTTAAGTTCTGGGGATATAATATACAGTATGGTGACTATTGTTAACAGTACTGCATTGTATATTTGAAAGCTGCTAAGAGAGTAGATTGTAAAGGTTTCTACCATAAGAAAAAAAATTTAACTTAATGGCAATTGATGTTAAACTTATGGTGGTAATCATTTCACAATGTATACATATATCAAATCATTTTGTTGTACACCTAAAACTAATACAATGCTATATATAAGTTATATCTCAATTAAAAAATGACTAGAAGCAACAAAAGCAAAATACATTGGACTTCATCAAAATTAAAAACTTTTGGGCACCAAAGGACTCTATCAAGATGGTGGAAAGATAACCCACAGAATAGGGGAAAATATTTGGAAATCATATATGTGATTAGAGATTAATATCCAGAATATATAAATAAATCCTGTAACTCAACAAAAAGCTCAAAAGCCCAATTAAAAAATGGGTAAAGGAAAAAAAAAGGAGTGCCTGGGTGTCTCAGTTGGTTAAGTGTCTGCCTTCATCTTGTCATGATCCTGGGGTCCTGGGATCGAGCCCCATGTGGGGCTCCCTGCTCAGTAGGGAGCCCACTTTTCTCTCTCTGCTGCTCCCCCTCCCTCTGCTGCGCCCTCTGCTTGTGCTCTCTCTCTCTCTCTGTCTTTCAAATAAATAAATAAAATCTTTTAAAAAATGGATAAAGGGCTCACATAGACATTTCTCCAAAAAAGATATACAAGTGGCCAGTAAGCACATGAAAAGATGTTCAAAATCACTAGTAATCAGGGACATGCAAATCAAAACCATAGTGAGATACCACTTGACATTTACTAGAATGGCTAAAATAAAAAAAAAAATCAGATAATAAGTGTTGGTGAGGAGGTGGAGATATTGGAACCCTCATATGCTGCTAGTAGGAATGTAAAATGGCACAGCTGCTTTGGAAAACAGTGGCATTTCCTCAGTTAAAACATAGAGTTCCTGGACCTAGTAGTTCCACTCAAGTATTACCCAAGAAAAATGAAAACACAGAAATTTATATATAAATATTTATAGGAGCCTTATTCTTAGTAGCCCAAAAATGGGGGCAACCTAAATGTCGACTGATGAATAGATAAACAAAATATAGTATACCCATACCATGGAATATAATTCAGCCATAAAAAGGAATGAAGCATTGACACATTCTACAACATGGATGAACCTTGAAAATATTATGCTAAGTGAAAGAAGCCAGTTACAAAAGACCACATATGTGTGATTTCATTCATATGAAATGTCCAAAAGACAAAAATCTATACAGACACAGAGATTAATGGTTGCCTGGCAGTGGGGGTGGGGGCCTTAGGAGGTGGGAGGGTGATAGCTAAAGGGTATCAGGCTTCTTTTTGAGGTGACAGAAATGTTCTAAAATTGACTGTGGTAATGGTAGCACATACCTGTGAACGTAACACCTATTGAATTTTACACCTTAAATGTGTGAATTATATGTGAACTGTATTTCAGTAAAGCTGTTTAAAAAATGGTGCTGGGAGGGACGCCTGGGTGGCTCAGTGGGTTAAGTTGCTGCCTTCGGCTCGGGTCATGATCCCAACGTCCTGGGCTCGAGTTCCGCATCGGGCTCTCTGCTCGGCAGGGAGCCTGCTTCTCCCCTCCCCTCTCTGCCT
>ML095628.1:0-38491 GCA_003697995.1 Taxidea taxus jeffersonii
CTCTCTCTCTCTGCCTGCTTGTGATCTCTGTCAAATAAATAAATAAAATCTTTAAAAAAATCATATAGCAGTTAGTAGTATATTTGCCAGATAGAGAACTGTAGTGAACACTATGGGGCACCGCCCAGCTTACTCGTTTCCAGGACCGAAATACTCATTCCCTCAACTGCTGGGAGAGTTGGTGACTGATTTTTCTCAGCTGAGTCAATTTCCAGAGACTTCTTACAGCTAGAGAGATGAATTGCTCCCCCAAATCGCATCTCTTCCTCTTGGGTAGCCTGTTCAATGAGTGGTGGAGGTGGACGGGATTTTTAGGGAGTGAGATATGAGGTGTGGCAGGAGGAAAAAGTTGCGGGAAGGGTAGTTATAGTCTTGGCTCTTACCCCAATTTGGGACAAACATGATGGGGTATTTCAGCTCCATGATTTTCGAAAGTGTTGGGCTGAAACCTTCATTTTGATTGCACCAAGTCTCCTGCTCAATCTTCCTTCCATCACACCTCCACAGGTGTTGATCCTGAGAACATTCACAGGTAGGGACACATGCATGGTTCAGCTGGTTAAGCGTCTGCCTTTGGCTCAGGTCATGATCTCCGTATCCTGGAATCAAGTCCTGCTTTGGGCTCTCTACTCAGCAGGGAGTCTGCTTCTCCCTCTCCCCTGGTTTGTAAGCTCACGCTGGCACTAGATCCTGCGCTCTCTCTCTTGCTCTCTCAAATAAAAAAAATCTTAAAAAAAAAAACAAAAAAGAGGGGCACCTGGGTGGCTCAGTGGGTTAAAGCCTCTGCCTTCAGCTCAGGTCATGATCCCAGGGTCCTGGGATCAAGCCCCGCGCATCATCTCATCAGGCTCTCTGCTCAGCAAGGAGCCTGCTTCCCTTCCTCTCTCTCTGCCTGCCTCTCTGCCTACTTGTGATCTCTGTCAAATAAATAAATAAAATCTTTTAAAAAAAAAGAATTCTATAGTTTTAAAAAAACAAAAAACAAAAAAGAATACTTCCTACATACAATTCCCAACCTCAGGGTTTGCTTTCCAGAGAACCCAAACTGTGATGGAGGAACTACAGACTTTTTGTGGAAACTGGAGGCTTTTCTTTTTTTCTGCTTCTTTCCTTTGACTCTGGTCACAAATACTTATATAGGCATTACCTTTAAGTAAAAGAGCACATACTAAACACACACAGCTGAACCTATTTCTTTGTGTTAAAGGAAAAATGACATTCCCTAAATTATTTTTGTAGGATTAACTTGCTCTAAATAGTAGTGCCTGGAGTAAAAACCACATGGCACAAACTGGAGCAATTTTTCTCTCTGGGTACACGATGAATTTCTCATTTTCAAATGAATGCCTTAAATTGGAGTCCTGGTCCTAAGAGCCTGTATTCAACTATTTGGAAGAATGGTTCCCTTATTGGGCTCTTTATTTAGATACGGAAGAAAAAATCCTTGTCATTGAAAACATTCACTTTTCCTAATGCATTTGTGTTGTAAGTTCCTGCCTGAAAATTAAGCAGCATTTCCTAGGTCTTCTTGACCTGAGTGTTTATTAATACATATTTACTATTAATTTCAAAATCATATACTTTATTGGGCTTGAAATTGGTCCTGAGGGGGATTCAAACAGCAAGTGAGCAAGCCTTTGCCCCATGGGTCCTGTGTCTGCATTTCTAACCACAGGAGCTCAGGCTGACTGCTGAATTCCTTACACTGGAACCTAAGCAGGAATGGTATTTCCAGGGACTACCCTTAATGTTTGATCGAAGTGACAAGACTGCAGTAGATTCATTAAATTTTCAGTTGTTATTCTGATCAATCATAAACAATCTATTTCGTTTGCACGACAGAAATAACAGGCCGTCCAATCACCACGATTCATCATCCAGTTTCTTGCTCTCTTACTCATTTCAGTTACCAGATGAGCTCGAGACCCACTATTTTACAGACAGCAATAACTGAAAACTGATTGGGAAATCTGATTTCTTTAAATAGAGTATCCATAGGTAGGACCTAGATACACTTTGTCTCAGTAAGAGCATTATCCTCCTATAAATGGTCATTCCTGCATCAGGATCTTCAGACGCTCTTGTCCTCACAATGGCCAAGGTGCTTGTTTTAAAGCCTAATTTCACCTAATACAGAAATTGATGCCAGAAACGGGATGAAACTTATCAACAATAACAGGGAGCACTGCCTTGGTCAGGCAGCTTGATGACACCGACAGGCTGGATAACTAGAGATCTGTATTTCATTCAACGGCGAACATTTGGTACCATCAGTGCACCAACTTAATTACAGATAGTGAGCTTCTGTTGACTCTGTTTGACAAGATAGTGCATGAGAAAGCTGACCTAAGAAAGAAGTGGTTGGTTTCTAAGAAAAAACAAAATGATAAAGGAGGATCCAAAAAACGGAGGCGGGATGGGGGAGCAGGGGAAGGCTTGCGAAGCTGGAAAAACCATTTGGTTGCACAACACAAATGATAAAGAGACTGCATAAAATGGGCTTAAAGACTAGTCAAGCTTCTCAAAGCGACTGCGGACAGAGACCAACTTAAGGGGGTAGTCTTTTCACATGTTCTAAATATTTTTAACCATAAACTGAGAGAGGTCTGGGGGTAAAGAAAGAAAGAAGGGATATCTGAGAATTATGTCCAGAAAAAACTTTGTACTTACGGCACATAGAACTAACTACATATAAATAGATTACTAAATTTGGAGATAATTATACTGTTAAAGAAGCTATAAGCCTAGACTGGAGTGCCCCGGACTACTGCAGACAAAAAGCAAACCTGGGTCTTCCAACTTCCCGTGAGTAGGAGGCAAACTTTAAAGGCTCTGCAGCACTAAAAGAGAACTTTCTCCCCAAAATGCATTTCAGATGTGCCCGAGAATAATTAATAAGAAACACCCCCATCCTCAAGAGCAGATCCAGAAGCCATGGAGATCAACAAAAGGGAGTTCTCTCAGAGTGCAGAATCAAGAGTGTAAGCAAGGAACTTTCCCAGGGCCAAGGGTAGGGAACCTTCACAACATCTTCCCAGGGGGATTTCAAAATTATCACAGCCTGCGGCACCTGGGTGGCTCAGTCGGTAAGCATCTGCCCTTGGCTCAGGTCATGATCCCAGGGTCCTGGGTTGGAGCCGGAATCAGGCTCCCTGCTCAGGAGGAAGTCTCCTTCTCCCTCTCACACTCTCCGCTCATGTTTCCTCTCTCGCTGTATCTTTCTCTGTCAAATAAATAAAATCTTAAAAAAAATTATCACAGCCTAATGATGGCTCTGTGTCTCCCATTCTTCCCCTTTCTAAATGACAATTGTGTTAACTTTTGCTGTGGTTAAAAAGCCTGCATGCGGTACCTGGGTGGCTCAGTCGGTTAAGTGACTGCATTTGGCTCAGGTCATGATCTCTGGGTCCTGGGTTGGAGCCCGAATCAGGCTCCCGGCTCAGCAGGAAGTCTGCTTTTCTCTCTCCCTCTGCCCCTACCCCTGCTCATTTTCTCTCTCTCTCTCAATTAAATAAAATGTTAAAATAAATAAATAAAATCCTGCATGTATTAGTAGCTTGTGACAACATGCATTCATTTCTTATTTATAGGTTTGGGGATCAGCTGTGGCTCACTGGGGTTCAGCTCCAGGCTATGGGTCGCACTGTGGTCTGCTCAGCATGTCTAACTGGGAGATGCAGGGCGAAGGAGCAGCAGTTACCAAGGACATGCTCTCATCATGGGGCAGGAAAAGAGCACGAGAGTAGAAGCTAAGCCACACAAACACATCTTGCAACCCTAGTCCAGCATGGCATTAAGTTGTATCTGCTCACATTCCATTAGCCAAAACAAGGCACAAACAAAATCAGTGGGTGGGTAAATACACTCTGTCCATAGGGAACTATTGTTGAGGAATGGAATGAAATGGGAAATTGTGAACGCCAATTACAATCTGCTACCAAAATGTTTATTGCAGTTATTTGCATATTGGATATGGGTAGTGTGGGAAGGTGACCTATCTTTTAACCCATAGGTTGCCAGACAAAAAGAGATCACATCTGAAACAGATAGAGAATACTATATACATCATCCTGACAGCTTGGACTCTGGAACTAGAGACAGTGAGTAGACAGAATTTAGGGCTATATCCCTTAGGGAGTGGTGGATTGTATTCTATGAGTAGGAAGAGAAATGAACCAGTTTAAAGACTAAAAGACTCACAAAGAATGCTAAGTGTCAGAGTAAATATAATTCACCCAATCATTCATCCATTCTTGTTGAACTTGCACATGTGAGACCAGTCTCCTGACAAGTCTCCAATTTCAAAATTAAATTCTTTTCTTAAAGGGTTTACCTATTTATTTGAGAGAGAGTGTGAGCGCTTGAGAGAATATGAAGTAGGGGAAGGGCAGAGGGCCAGGGAGAAGCAGGGTCCCTGCTGAGCAGGGAACCCAATATGGGGCTCAATCCCAGAACCCAGGGATCATGCCTGAGGCAAAGGCAGACGCTTAACCAACTGAGCCACCCAGGCACCCCAAAAGATTTTATTTTTAAGTACTCTCCACCCAATATGAGGCTCAAACTCACACCCCTGAGATCAAGAGTCACATGCTCTACCAACTGAGCCAACCGACACCCCACAAAAATTAAATTCTTTTTTTTTTTTTAGAGATTTTATTTATTTATTTATTTGACAGAGATCACAAGTAGGCAGAGAGGCAGGCAGAGAGAGAGGAGGAAGCAGGCTCCCCGCCGAGCAGAGAGCCCGATATGGGGCTCGATCCCAGAACCCTGGGATCATGACCCGAGCCGAAGGCAGAGGCTTTAACCCACTGAGCCACCCAGGCACCCCAAAAATTAAATTCTTAAATGTACTCTAGAACAAGTCCCAAATTGTAGGTACTGCTTTTCTAAGCACTTCTACTACCCAGTTATTCATCTATTTTCATATGTTTACTGATTATTTGTCCTTTAATCTTCTCCCAATTCTTTATTTGTGGCTATCAATTAGGGAAGGCTAGATGTTTGTGACACAAACATCTCCCAAATCTCAGTAGCCTGTATAAAGAAAAGTTGGTTTCTCACTCAAAATGACATGTTCACTACAGGTCAGAGAGCCCTTCCTCACCTCAGGACCCAAGCTGATGGAGCCACCACTATTTAGAGATCACAACGGTGATGGCTGTCATGCTGGCAGAACATAGAACTTGGTGAAGCGTGCACTTGACTCATAATTCTCCCTAAGAGAGGACAGATGTTAATTTGGCTCAGATTTCATTGGTTGAAGCAGGCCACATAACTGTCCACTTCAAAAGTGCTAGGGAGTATGATCTTCCAGAAAGAAGGGAACTTCCTACTACGGAAGAATAATAAAGGCCTGGTTGACAAATTTATGTTCCCTCCCCTTTCCCTTTACCCCTTCTCTAAGGGAGATAACGTTAACTACCATCTACTCATTGCTTCAAGCTGAAAGTCAAGAATCTCAAGTCATAGGGTATTCTCTACATCAGAGATCCACATGTCCAATAAACAACGGTGAAACAGGCATAGGGCTATTTTCAACCACATTCCATTCTGAGAAAGCAACAGCATGGAAGTTACCCAGCAGTCCCTGGCCCACAGCAACAATGACATCTCATTGGTCAAATGCCTAGATGGGGCCTTGGCTCATGCTTAGGGAACTGTCCCGATAACAGGCCCTGGTTGTTCTTTCTTCAAGTAGTTCCTCTGCCTGCCCACTGTTTCCCTGTGGCTCTTGACTCCACCAATCTACAGGTTCTTCCTTTTTTTTTTTTTTTTAAGTAGGCTCCACACCCAGGGTAGAGCCCAATGCTGGGCCTGAATCCACCACCCCAAGATCAAGACCCAAGCCAAGATCAAGAGTCAGATGCTTAACTGTCTGTGCCACCCAGGCACCCCAATGTTCTTCCTTTTACACTGTACTTCTTGTTTCCTGATGGAGTTGAGCTGGTATGAGAAAACTACCTTCCTTGGAAATCCAGCAGCTTTTGTAGACTGCTTCTCATCCAAAAGAGGTTGAGGTCCCAAATATCATTTTAAGCCTTAGTCACAAACTGTTTAATCCAAGCTCCTGGTCTCTTTGGCAGTGTAATTTTTTTTTTTTTTCAAAAAGTTAACTTGGCTTCTTAGCAACTGCATTCCAGTCAGCCCTATGGGCCAATAACCATATCACCACCTCTTTTCTAGATCTCTCTCTCCTTAAGTTTGAGTACCTTCAATCCATCAGTCTTCTAGAGAAAAGTCACAATCTTAGTCCTTTGTTCCTGAGCCATTTCACTCAAATGGCAAAGGATATATCACACACTTAGTTGAAACTTTAGGAATGTTAATTTACTGAGTATTTTTCTACTACTTAAGATTTTATTTTTTAAGTAATCTCTACTCCCAACATGGAGCTCCAACCCACAACCCCAAGATCAACAGTTGCACTCTTCACCAACTGAACTAGCCAGGCGCCCACTCCTTTATTGAGTACTTTTTATAATGGGTGTGAAGATTATATCCTTAATTTGATACTTGCACTGAGATAACACGTTAAAAGGATTTGGAGATTTTAACCATGGTATGGAGGAACCCCTCTACCTTTTGATTTTGCCTTGGTGTAATTCTTGAAATTAAATTTGCATTTATTGCTCAAAAACTTTATTTCACACTGTTTGAAGTTTAAGTTCATTCTTAAGCCTGAAGGCCCACCACTTTCTACATTCTCAATTGTCTTTCATTTATGTTCAACTATTAGCTAATTATCTTATCTAAGCTCATTTCTTTTATAATTGGAGAAATGTAGACACAAGTTAGCCATACTTGAAGCTAATATTCTGTTTTTCAACCTCCTTCCCAAAAACTACAGGCTCATTATATCTGCCTTCCAGGCTACCATAGATCCGTTTTACTAAAACTTTTTCTATTCGACTTGTTCTCAATAACCTAGCTTCTGATGGTTTCCTCACTGCCAAAAACACCACCTTTGAGTCAAAGTCATATATTTCATAGATTTTGTTGCAACAGCACCTCTATTCTGATGCTGATAGTAATTTCTGTATGCGTCAGGACAGGCAAGGTTAAGCCATGGTGTCAAAACCCCCAGATCTCAGTGGTTTAAAACAAAGATTTCTCTTTCATGCACAATGTATTTCAATCTTGGGTTGGTTGGGAGCAGCCACTATCCAGAATATCTATGGTTGCTGTGACAGAAGGTAAACAGAACGTGGCTAATTAATATCAAGGTTTAAAGCTTCTGCCTGTGACACATTTCACTGACCCAAACAAATCACATGGCCATGTTTCAGTTTGCCAGGACGGTAAAGCATTAACTCTCATACAGGGAAGCAAAACAGATAATTGTAAACAGTCTACTACAATACCCTTTACTTTTCTGTTGTGTTGTCAACCTTGCCAGTTGTCTTTTAACTTCGCTTATGATAAATACTGATGAATTGGGATGCCTGGGTGGCTCAGTTGGTTAAGCGGCTGCCTTCGGCTCAGGTCATGATCCCAGCATCCTGGGATCGAGTCCCACATCGGGCTCCTTGCTCGGCAGGGAGCCTGCTTCTCCCTCTGCCTCTGCCTGCCTCTCTGCCTGTGCTCGCTCTAACAAATAAATAAATAAAATATTAAAAAAAATAAAAATAAATAAATAAATACTGATGAATTTTGTCATGCAGAAGTTTTCATTTTGATGGAAATATGCCAGATTACTCCTTTCTTCCTTCCCTTCTTCCTCCCTACTGAATCCTTTATTTTGGGGCATAATTTACGGCTTTTGGATTTCAGATAGTTCTTGGGAATGTCTTAACTTCAGATATTATAAAGGTGATCTGCTATAGATTCTTCTCTAGTATTTGTACTTTTAAAATGTTTGAATCTTCATGGGATGCCTGGGTGGCTCAGTTAGGTGTCTGCCTTGGGCTCTGGTCATGATCCTGGGGTCCTGGACTCGAGCCCCATGTTGGGGATCCCTACTCAGCGGGGAGTCTACTTCTCCCTCTCTCCCTCAACCTTGCTTATGCTTTCTCTCTCTCTCACTCTTAACTCTCGCTCTCTCAAATACATAAATAAAATATGTGGGGAAAAAATGTTTGGGTCTTCAATACATGTGGACTTTTTCTGTGCATGTGTGATGTGAAGTTAAGACTGTAACTTTCCTTTCTTTTCCCCAAATAAGATAATTGATAGACAATTTTATCAGTACTATTTACTGGGGAAAACACCTCTCATGCCCGCCTGGTAGGTAGTTAGACAAACAGATACATGGCAAAAGGAGTGGGGTCCCGCAGGCCTAACTCTTTCAGAAGAAAACGGTACTATCTGTATCACCGCCCAGCACTCACACCTCATCTTTGTATCTATTGTTCAAGCCTGTAATTGAAAAGCACATTTGTGGCAGCCCTTTCCTATGGCTGCTTTGAGATTTCCCCTGCTCTAGTTCATTAGTCAATATGATGTCTTCTATTTTTTTATTACTTATATAATTATTCAAAATGTCTGATCTCCTAAAAGCAGTCTTTGTTATTTTTCAAGGATACTTTACTTTATGAAATATTTTATGTCTAGTATTTCAACAGAATTTTGGAGAGAGGAAGAGGTAAAAATGTATACTCAGGATGCTATCTCAAACCCCTGATCAATTTCCTCCAAGACACTTTGCTAGTGGATTTGAACCCTAGATAGGAATATTCCCTGGGTTCTTTTTCCCCATTGCTCTCTTTTAGGCCTATCCCTTCAGCTCACCAAGTATGCCCAGGCATGCTTCTGTGCCAGAAATGGACAATCCAAGGCTAGGTCTCCTATTTCCCCACTACTCTATCAAAATTAGCATTTCAATCTAGCTCCCCAATTATACTAGGCATTATTCCTGGAGCCCGAGTATAAGAATGGAAAAGGAGATGCTTAGCTTGGGTTTCTTCCATAAAGCAGAGGTAGGGAGAAGAATCAGCTTGTAGGTAATTAATGATCCCAAAGTCCTGGAGAGGACAGGGAAGAATGAAAACAGGGAATGGTGAAAAACCAAACCAAGGCTTTGTTAATTAGCTACTCATGGCTGTGGTCAAGCATGGCTTGATCCTGTGGGGACCCTCTGAGAATGATCTCCTAACTGTCCACCTAAGGGACAATGCAAGGGAGTATATCTGCTCAGATGTTGCAGCGAGTGGGTAGTAGCTCATCCACACCTCCAGAATTCCTGCCAGCCCCCAGGAACCTCTGTTCTATGCTATGTCACTGCATATTTGAGTACTCTAAGGTACTTCATGTAAATGGAATTGTACAGTATTTGTCCTCCTGTGTCTGGTTTCTTTCTGGGAATTAAAGTTTCCAGCTATAGGGGTGCCTGGGTGGCTCAGTGGGTTAAAGCCTCTGCCTTCGGCTCAGGTCATGTTCTTGGGGTCCTGGGATCGAGCCCCGCATCAGGCTTTCTGCTCAAGCAGGGAGCCTGCTTCCCCCTCTCTCTGCCTGCCTTTCTGCCTACTTGTGATCTCTGTCAAATAAATAAATAAAATCTTTAAAAAAATAAAATAAAGTTTCCAGCTTTAGAAAATCAAAACAGAAGATCACTGGCTATATTTGAATTTCAGGTAAGCCATAAATGTATTTAGTGTAAGTCTGCTCTATACGTCATTTGAGACGTACTAAAAATTGTTTTCTATCTGAAATATGAATTGAACTGTGGGTCCTGTATTTTATCTGCTAATCCCATTTGAGAGATAACCAAAGAGATGGGCAAGCAAGCTGCTGAGGGTTTACCACTCAGCAGCAGCAGCAAGCCTGCCGGCAAAAAGCCGACTTATATGGTGCAGCAGAGATGAGTCGCTCTGAGGCCGGCAACCGGTTTCCACGGCAATAATGAAGTTGAGAAGTTAGCTCCAGAGGAGACGAGGTAGGGCAAACTTGGTGTCTATGCCACTTAAAGGTGAAACTCCTGGGCACCTGGGTGGCTCAGTCAGTTAACATCAGCCTTCAGCTCAGGTTGTGATCCTGGGGTCCTGGGATCAAGCCCCGCATCTATCTCTGTCTCTCTCCTAAATAAATAAAAATCTTTAAAAAAAAAAAAACCAGGGGCGCCTGGGTGGCTCAGTGGGTTAAAGCCCCTGCCTTTGGCTCAGGTCATGATCCCAGGATCTTGGGATCGAGCCCCGAACTGGGTTCTCTGCTCAGCAGGAAGCTTGCTTCCTCCTCTCTCTCTGCCTGCTTCTCTGCCTACTTGTGATCTCTGTCTGTCAGATAAATAAATAAAATCTTTTAAAAATATATTAAAAAATTTAAAAAATATATATAAAAAATAAAATAAAAATAAAGGTGAAAATCCTCGGGGTGGCTGGCTGGCTCAGCGGGAACAGCATGCAACTCGATCTCGGGGCTGTGACTTTGAGCCCTATTTTGGGTAGAGAGACTGCTAAAAAGTAAATAAATAAATTTTTTTTAAAAAAGTGAAAATCCTAATGATTATGCAACTAAAATAATTAAATTGAATAGGATAGGAAAAATCCAAGTCGTACTAGGGCAAGCCCCACGCTGACGGTTGTGGAAGGTGGAAGATGGAGACAAGGGATCTCACTGCTGATGGTCTGGTTAGGAAGATAATACAGAGAATTCCCCTGTGAACACCTGAGGCCAGGGATAGGCTGGACTCCTCTCTGTACCTATCATCCAGTATCTAGAATATATCTGGCCCAGAGAAGGCCAGTAAATGTTTGGTCAACTAACATAAAAATAAATGAATGAATAAAGGAAAAGATATGAGCGAAAGAGAAAAGTACCTCAAAAGGAAGAAAGAAAAGGAAGTAGGAATGAATGAATGCTGAAAGCCTTAAAGTTTGATTCTTAATTTAAAGAGATCCTGGGACGCCTGGGTGGTTCAGCTGGTTGGGCAGCTGCCTTCAGCTCAGGTTATGATCCCAGCGTCCTGGGATCAAGTCCCGCATCGGGCTCTTTGCTCGGCGGGGAGCCTGCTTCTCCCTCTGCCTATGCCTAACTCTCTGTCTGCCTGTGCTTGCTCTCTCTCTAACAAATAAATAAAATCTTTAAAAAAAAATTAAAAAAAAATAAAAATAAACAATGAGATCCTGATGTTCCAAGAAAAGAATTTTGAAAGTGAGAAAGTTACTATTTATCTAAGTATTTAAAATACAGTATTAAATAAGGCTTTTTTAAAAAGATTTTATTTATTTATTTGACAGAGATCACAAGTAGGCAGAGAGAGGAGGAAGCAGGCTCCCTGCTTGAGCAGAGAGCCCAATGTGGGGCTCGTCGATCTCAGGACCCTGGGATCATGACCTGAGCCGAAGGCAGAGGCTTTAACCCACTGAGCTACCCAGGTGCCCCTAAATAAGGCTTTTTAAGTGGGATCTTTGCAATACATCTATGTGTAATGCAGCCCACATCAAGAGATCCTGAGGGATAATCCCCGGTAACCATAATCAGAAAACACTAACTCTTACCTCCAGAAATTTCCTGGATAATGATATGCAATTGTGAACATCTTTTTTTCAGATAATGTTAATTCCTCTTACAAATTTACTCTGGATTAATAAACTCAATATTTACAAAACGCTATCAAATCAATACTAGTGAGACCACTGAGAGGATTTGTCTAACAGACACTCATTCATAAAGGAAAATATGAAGGTGTGATTAGAAAGATGTGCCCATCCCCTCAAAAGACATCCACATCAAAAAAAAAACAAAAACCAAGAACGGATGTACACATCATAATCCCTAAACCTTGAAAATACACTACCGGTTGTAACAGTTATAAATAACCGGTGTTATCGGTTGAACTCTGTCCCCGTGAGGACATATGTTGAAGTCCTACCCCCAAGTATCTCAGAATGGGATGTCACTTGGAAATAGGGTCTTTTCTGAGATAAACAAGTTAAAATGAGGTGGGCCCTCATCCAATCTGACTAGTACTCTCATAAAAAGGGGAAATTTAGACACAAAGATAATCGGAAGACTCACAGGAAAAGGACACCCATGTGACTGCAGTCACGTGACTTAGAGCACAGACCAGCACCAGCCAGCCAGGAAAAAGGACTTCAGGTCCGATAAACACTAGGAGTGGATTTCAGCCAACAAACTAAACGAGTCTGGAAGCAGATTCACGTGACACCTTGATCTGGGCCTTACGAGATTCTCATCAGAGGATCCAGCTGGGCCATGTTGTGCCCTGACTTTCCACTGACAGAACTGTGAGACCATAAGTCATGAGGGCTTCTTTTTTTTTAAATTTTATTTATTTATTTGTCAGAGAGAGTGAGCATAGGCAGACAGAGTGGCAGGCAGAGGCAGAGGGAGAAGCAGGCTCCCTGCCGAGCAAGGAGCCCGATGCGGGACTCGATCCCAGGACCAGGACGCTGGGATCATGACCTGAGCCAAAGGCAGCCGCTTAACCAACTGAGCCACCCAGGCGTCCCATGAGGGCTTCTTTTTAATTGCAGTAAAATATACCTAACTTTTGCCATTTGAAGCATTTATTTCAGTAGTATTCAATACATTTACACTGTCGTACAGCTACAACCACTACCCGTCTTCAGAACTCTTTCACTGAACAGTAACTTCCCACTCTCCCCTCCCTGCCGGCCCCCAGGAACCTCTGCTCTGCGCTACGTCACTGCATATCTGCCCACTCTAAGGCACTTCATGTAAACGGAATTGTTACAGTATTTGTCCTCCTGTGTCTGGCTTCTTTCACAGAGCATAATGTCTTCGACGTTAAGGGGGTCTTTTTAATCCACTAAAACAACCCAAATTATGCTAAGTTTTGCTGGCAAAATGAGAATATCTATCATGTCTGCATTCTTATACCAGAACCTCTTGTGCCTCGCATCCCGTAGGCCTACCTTTTTACTCCAGCCCTTGTGGTGAGCAGTCCGTCCAGCCACCTTTCCATATCTCTGGCTCCTGGTCCCAGGGCTTTTAAATGCTGTCACAGCAAGGGCGTCTGTGGAAACTTGCTTGGCACCTGCGTATGTTCAAACATAGAATGTCTATGAAGTGAGCACCGCATAAGGCAGCCAATGACCCATGGAGCAGCAGGAGCTGGTGGATAGATGCTCCTTTCATCCATCTTCTAGAAGATAATTGTGCAATGGAGTCTGTCTGCCTCCTCGGTGGGGGGGGGGGGTTGGTTAACAAGCACTGAGACTCTAGGGACCCAGGGGTAATTCCTTCCTCTGCTCGCTCTTCTCTCATCTTCCACTCCTATTCTCCGAGACCACCTCCCCAAAGAATACGTCATGTGAGCCCCCCTGTCCCAGGCTCTGGATTCTGGGAGTAAACCCTGCTTATTAAGATCACAAAAACCAGGGGTGCCTGCGTGGCTCAGTGGGTTAAGCCTCTGCCTTCAACTCAGGCCCTAATCTCAGGGTCCTGGGATCGAGCCCCGCATTGGGCTCTCTGCACAGCAGGGAGCCTGTTTCTTCCTCTCTCTCTGCCTACCTCTCTGCCTACTTGTGATCTCGCTCTCTGTCAAATAAATAAAATCTTTAAAAAAAAAGATCATGAAAACCACAGTTGCTCATTGTGAACAATTTTGGAAAGACAGAAAGGTGAAAGGAAAACAATCCATAATCCCACCACCCAGAAACAGTCACTGTTAATCCTGGAGGCCACGTGCACCCAGACTGTACTTCATCGATCTGCATCGTAACCAACATCTTTGGATTCCCAGACTAAGGTGACTGTCTTGGTGACTAAGATGAACTGACGTTCCGGACTTCAAAATGGCCAAAGAACACTGTGTAATCAGCACCCTGAGGAGGACCTGGAAGGGACAGTTTCACATTTCGAATTCAGGTCCTATAACATCTTTTATCTGAAAGGGCTAGATTTCATTTGGTCTTTAGAGGTTTCCATTTGTCATTATATATCTTCATACTTTAATTTTAAGAATTTATTAAGGTGGTAAAAGACCTTTTCTGGAGCACTGACACGGTGTTCTGACAGCAATTTTCCGTTCTTCTTCCTGCCTTTTTTATACAACTGAAACCCGAAAGGGACATTTGCCAAACATTGTAATTCAAAAACGCAGTTGTAACTCCCATGACTGCACTGATATGAGGATAATTTGGAAGGAATACATCCCTCAGGATAATGTGAAATTAAACTCTCAACCATGATGATGGCATAATCCTTTCATTAAGGAGCAAACAAGATGGAGTCATTAAGAAAAGAGATGGAAAACACGGGGAAAGCAAAGCATTTTCGAGGGACTAAAACACAAAAACTTTCCTTATTTTGCCTTTCTGGAAATCTTCCATGTTATACAAAAAGACATTTTCAGAAGGAGATTTTCCCTGG
The DNA here is from genome assembly GCA_003697995.1 of Taxidea taxus jeffersonii. Taxonomy (NCBI): domain Eukaryota; kingdom Metazoa; phylum Chordata; class Mammalia; order Carnivora; family Mustelidae; genus Taxidea; species Taxidea taxus. The sequence goes on from ML095628.1 coordinate 14,296, forward strand.
AGGTGCCACCACAGCAAGGCCAGTGAATACAGAAGCAGGAAGGCTCTGGCTCAGAGGCAAAGGCCTAGCACTGGCTAGTGGATGAAGACCAGTTGGAAAGCCAGTACTTCAAACCCCCAGATGCCCAGCCCTGTTTCACTGAGTGCCAGAGTTTTCTCAACTTCTGTCGGAAACCAAGTGGGAGAAATTCACAGTCCCCTTCGTGAGAAATCATGGCAGGAAAATGAAGCATCCTCCTGGGGCAACAGGGGGAAAATGAAGCTGCTGCCAGGAGACCATAGCTGCTTTTTCTTTCACACCAAAGCCACTCTCCCTCGGGTAAAAAAGGTGTCCATGATGTTGATATATGGCCAATAAACTGTATCATTAATAATTCAAGAAAATAAAATAAAACTCATTCCGGAGTGAAAAACTGCCCACTACATAGGATTTGTGCAAAATAAATAGTAATGCTGTGAAAGACATAAACAAATGGATAATAATTTATTCAGAAGGCACCTCTATGTGCTTTTTTTTTTTTGCCCTTTTAGTAAAAGTATTTTTTTGTTATGTGTGTAGTTTACACTAAAGCGAGTATCAGAATGAAGGATACTTGTGTTTATTGGTTGTTATGATTTCTGGAAGTTTTTTTTTAAGGTTTTCCTTATATGTTTTGCTGTTGTTGTTTTTAAAGATTTTATTTATTTATTTGTTAGAGCGAGAGAGAGAGAGAGCGAGCACAGGCAGACAGAGTGACAGGCAGAGGCAGAGGGAGAAGCAGGCTCCCTGCCGAGCAAGGAGCCCGATGCGGGACTCGATCCCAGGACCAGGACGCTGGGATCATGACCTGAGTCGAAGGCAGCTGCTTAACCAACTGAGCCACCCAGGCGTCCCTCCTTGTATGTTTTGTGTCCCCAAAGTCGTTCTGGCACCTGTCCTATTAACACTCACACCACCTGCAATTTACATTTACAACTACAAGAACAATCTGCTTCCAGTTTTTACTTGTCATGTGGTCCCGAACAGCTGATCTGCACAGCAAGTAAGAACACAGGGTTCTTCTCCGCATATTCGTTTCCAGGGGGGAATTCAGTGGAGTTTCCTGGCCCACTACCCTCTCCGGGTTCGGTCCATCACACTATCTTCAAAGACAGCTCCATATCAACCAGAGCACGGAGACCCTTCTGCCTCCTTTATGCCACCTCCTCAGATCCTCTGTGGTAGCAAAATTATTACACTTGGGAAGCACTGCATACAAGACCTGGAGTCCAGGCAGTGCTGGGAATCCACCCACTACGGCCTTCCTTCGTCAGTGAACTGACCCACCCCAAAAGAGCTTCTGGCTCTTCACAGAAAAAAAAGTGACAGCAATGCAAATATGGTAGCTATGCAAGCTATCAAAACGTAAGGACTGATAGCAACACCCACCCCTGTGTCTACTTCAAGCCTTCAAATCAAAATGAAAGATTACATAGGAAGTGAGCCTTAAGGGAAGAGAAGGATTTGTAGAGACTCTACACATTTGGAGTAGGGTAGGAGGGGGAAAGATGCTGGAAGAGGGGAAAGAGGGACAGAGAGGAGGGTATCGAAATGAGGTAGGAGGGAAGAGGAGAGAAGTCGGGGAGGGAGGGAGAGAAGCATAAGACTGAATGTATCAGGGGTGCCTGGGGGGCTCAGTGGGTTGAAGCCTCTGCCTTCGGCTCAGGTCATGATCCCAGGGTCCTGGGATCAAGCCCCAAATCTGCAGAGCAGAGAGCCTGCTTCCTCCTCTCTCTCTCTGCCTGCCTCTCTGCCTACTTGTGATCCCTGTCTGTCAAAGAAATAAATAAAATCTTAAAAAAAAAGACTGGATGTATCAGAATATATTAGAAGTTATTGGGGGAACCTGGCTGGCTCAGTCGGTAGAGCACACAACTCTTGATCTCAGGGAGGTGAGTTTAAGCTCCATGCTGGGTGCAGAGACTACTTAAATAATAAAATAAATAAATAAAAACTACTGTAGTGGTACATCAAAAGACACTATCAACAAAGTGAAAAGGCAACCCACAGAATGGGAGAAAATATTTGTAAACCATGTACCCGATAAGGGTTTAATATCCAGAATATATAAAGAACTTGTACAACTTAACATCCCAAAAACAAATGACCAAAAAACAAATGACCTAATTCATAAATGGGCAAAGAACTTGAACAGACATTCCTCCAAAGAAGATATGTATGAACACCCAGTAAGCACCTGAGAAGATGTCCAAACCATCACTGAGCTTTAGGGGAATACAAATCAAAGCCACAGTGAAATACCACTTCACACCCAGTAGGATGGCTATTATAAAAAAAGGTGGGGGGTTAATAACAGATGTTGGTGAAGATGTATAGAAACTGGAGCTCTTATGCACTCCTGGTGAGAATGTAAAATGGCACAGCCACCACAGAAAACAATATGGTGGTTCCTCAAACCACCACAGAAAACAATATGGTGGTTCCTCAAACCATTAAATACAAAATTACCATACGATTCAGCAATTCTAATTCAGAGTATATGCCTGTAAGAACTGAAAGCAGGAACTTGAACAGACCTTTGTACACCCACATTCATAACAGCATTGTTCACAATAGCCAAATGGTGGAAGCAACCCAAATGCCCACTGACTGATGAATAATTAAAGAAAATAAGGTGCATACATACAATGGATTATTACTCAGCCTTAAAAGGGAAGGAAATTCTGAACCATGCTACCACATGAAGGAACCCTGAGGACGTTATACTCAATAAAAAAAGCCAGTCAAAAAGGATAAATAGGGACGCCTGGGTGGCTCAGTTGGTTAAGCGGCTGCCTTCGGCTCCGGTCATGATCCCAGCATCCTGGGATCGAGTCCCACATCGGGCTCTTTGCTTGGCAGGGAGCCTGCTTCTCCCTCTGCCTCTGCCTGCCACTCCATCTGCCTGTGCTTGCTTGTTCTCTCTCCCTCTCTCTCTGTAAAATAAATAAATAAAATCTTAAAAAAAAACAAAAAGGATAAACATTGCATGATTCCACTTACATAAGATACCCAGAGAAGTCCAATTCACTGAAACAGAAAGCAGAATGGTGGGTGCCAGGGGCTAGAGGGAGGGAGGAACAGGGAATTCATGTTTACTGGGTACAGAGTGTCAGTTTTGCAAGATGACTAAAGTTCTAGAGATGGCTGATGGTGATGGTGATGGTTGCACCAGAATGTGGATGTAATAATGCCACTGAGCTGTACACTTAGAAATGGTTAAGATGGGAGGCGCCTGGGTGGCTCAGTGGGTTAAAGCCTCTGCCTTCGGCTCAGGTCATGATCCCAGAGTCCTGGGATTGAGCCCCACATCGGGCTCTCTGCTCTGCATGGGTCCTGCTTCCTCCTCTCTCTCTGCCTCTCTGACTACTTGTGATCTCTGTCAAATAAATAAATAAAAATCTTTTAAAAAAATCTTAAAAAAAAAGAAATGGTTAAGATGGTAAATATTACATTTTACCACAAGTTTAAAAATCTACAAATATAAAAAATCAACACAGAAACAAGTCTCACTGAAGTATGCTTATGGAAATGGAAAAAGAGATTGGGTCGAAATTTCAGCAACCTCAGGAGATGCACTTTTTATCTTTTATCCAAAAGGAACCAAGCAATGTCATGTTAAAAAATTCCATCTCTGATCCTTTTTCCATAACCAGTCCCAACCACTCATCTGATAAAGTTATAGTTACATAGAAATTACGTTTCAATGAAAAAAAATTTTAAAAAGTCTATTGCAGCAGCACACAGTATAAAAGGGAGAAAAGAAGACCCACAATCTCTTGAAGGAAGAATCTACAGATCCCAGATAAATCCAATAGTAATCCTATGGAGACACACTGGGAGAATACATAAATCTGTGACTGTTTTGTGGATGTGTATGGGTGGTATTTTAACATCAAATCATTTTCAAGAAATTACATGCAAACAGCAACAATCACTCCATCAGAAATTCCCATTTCTGGTTCTGGCTCAGAAGGACTACATTAAAAATTCAGAGAGTGTCCTGCTCTGCTCAGTAGGTGTGATATTTGGGAGTACCTATCCCACTACCCCATGGGATGATTTTTACCCTCGGCACATATCTTCCGTGAACTGCAAACACAGAATTTCATTAACATGCTTAATCAGACAAACACCAAGGTCAACACTCTTTCAGTCGCTGACAAGAGAAGCTTATAAATCCTAATTTCCCTGTAATGTAGTAGTGCCAAGTACTGCCCTTCCGAATATGCTAATCATGCTAAAAATGAGGGGAAGGCTTCCACCCCAGCCCTTCAGTTTTGCCCCTTGCCCATCAGAAACCCCCTAGCCATAGATTATGCAGATTACGCTGGTTAACCTTAGTATTTCTTCTCTGCAATCAAGAGAGTACAGGCAAAAACCCTATCTTATTTTATGTGAAAGGATCCTCCCTCCCTCCATCCATCCATCTATCTATCTACCTACCTATCTCCATCTATCTATCTCCTTCTGTTACTGGCCATAAAAGAACTTCAAATGACTACTGGGGCCACGTTAGACTAAGGAGCCCCCAAAGAAGTCTGCCCAGTCCTCCAAATGCTCCTTCCCTACTCCACAGTAGCTTCCTACAGCAAGTCCACTTCAGGGGAGGCTGAAGCCCCACTTGCTGTCCACAGAGGTAAGCCCACTGATCAACAAGAGGGGTGGGAAAAGGGAATTCCTGACAGAACCATGCTCTCAGCACCTGAGCTTCCTGCACACACCCATGGCAATGAAGGAGTCCCCCTGGGGAATAGAGGAGCACTTCAGAATGTAGAGGGAAGTCCACAGTGTATCATTTTGGTGGGAAATGTGTATTGTTTATCTGGAGCCACACAAGGGAAGGAGCCAGCGAATGCATACTCACTGTTTCCCACTCTAAGGAAGCATACTTTCAGGACAACACGATCGGATGCGGGGCCTGGACTCACTAAACTACAGAACAAATGGGTAAGACTTGAGATAATAATGAAAGCAATGATCTCCTGCAGCTATAAAAAGAAGCTCCCATGTTTCAGATATTCTGCTGCTTTTATCTTATGAGCTTTATGTCTGCTGCTGGACTGTTTTTCCTACTGCTGTTTACAGGTCAATTTAAAATCATAAAACATACTACCTCCTCCATACAATGTTTCATGTCAGTAGTAACTCCCATAATTCCTTCGTAATTTTCACTAAAGATGGAGACATTTTTTTCCACTACCTTCCTAAGGCAGGATGCCCTGGGGCTTTCAATTACTGGTGTAAAATCCTAAGAGATCGGATTCCTGTTTCAGACTGTCACTGTTTAATGCCAAATGTTAGGCTGGGAGAAACATTCACTCCAACTCATTCTTATCACCGCTTACACTGAAGGTAAAGGGAAAATGTAAACATGGGAATTATTTACTTGTGGCAATTAATAGGACTGTAAATTCTATAGCTGTGGTTCCGAACAGGATACATACAAACATGATTAAGAACTCTGTAATCTATTCATCCTTTGGAAATATATCACCTTCTGAATAAAAGCAACCTGGTTGAATTCCAAGCCTGTCTGCTCCTAACAGCATCCTTCTCAGGATTAAAAAGAGCAAACACTTTTTAGCACCACGGATGAGGTCAAAACCTACACGGGGACCATTCTCTACGAATCCTCCTGATGAGACTGAAGGTGTATCTGCAGTGCGTTCTCTATGTGAGTGACATGACTTTCAGCTTTCGGGGCCACGGGCTACAGACTCTGGCTGCCTGCAGACCTGACTGAACGGGAGCAGCCCCGGGAGAAACTTGCACTTGTAACTAATCCAACCAGCCTGCAGCCTGGCGTCCAGCTCTGCTTGTTCCTGGAATGGGTACACTTTATAAAGTGCGCTTTATACATAGTTAAAAGGTGAAGCCTCAGTAAGAGAGGTCAATTACTGAAATAGATCAGTGCTTCCCCACCTCGCTGCACAGAACTGCCTGGGGGGTTTGAAAAAAATCCCAAAGCCTGGGCCTCACCCCAGATGGATTAAATTAGAATCTCTAGGGGTGGGACCCAGGTAACACTATTTTATCAACACTCCCCTCTTGTGATTTTAGCTCCCCTCTTGTGATTTTAAGGTGCAACCAAGGTTGAGAACCACCACTTTAGATGTTACCCAAAAGCCTAATTAGGGGAATAGAACCGGCACCTATGACCTAATTCTTAAAAGGTTGTCTGGGGAAACCAACATTTAAAGGTGCTTCGTAACAGACATACAAAAAAGCAGTAAATTTTTCCAAGGGTTGTTTTTTTTTAAAGTAAGCCACGTTTCCAGCTGCTTTTAAAATCTTAGGGGTGGGACGCCTAGGTGGCTCAGTTGGTTAAGCGGCTGCCTTCGGCTCGGGTCATGATCCCAGCGTCCTGGGATCGAGTCCCACATCGGGCTCCTTGCTCGGCAGGGAGCCTGCTTCTCCCTCTGCCTCTGCCTGCCTCTCTGTCTGCCTGTGCTCGCTCGCTCTCTCTCTCTCTAATAAATAAAATCTTTAAGAAATTTTTAAAAAAAATAAAAAATAAAATCTTAGGGGTGACTTTCCTTTGACCTCTGTAGATTAGCCTACTTCTTCCTTATGTAAGGGTCTATAGAATTTTGTTACCACACACACTAAAAAAATGACAGGTTTCTCTTTTACACTATTCACACTGGCAGTTATTTTATTAACACAAGGCTGGGTGTCTACTTCAATTTTTCATGACTTTTCAGCTTCCTTCAAATGGTCTAGGCTTCCAGTTTCAAGTAAAAAAAAATGCCATAATTAGTTAATTGACTTACTATGAAACAAGACATGACCAAAAGTAAAGTATGACTGAGAAAGACTGCCCCCTCAACCTTCCCTCTCATTCCTCCTGCTGCATTAGCCTGGCCCTTGGACCCTAGGCAGATTTCCGGGCTCCTGACCCTTCAAGCCCTGGCGAAAGGGCACTAGGCAGCGACGACTCGGCTACAGCGACACACAGCGTGCCTCTGTAAAGCCATCTACCACTGCGGTCTCCCCGGACAAATTATCACCAGCCCGCATCCCTGCGTTCTTAGAAAGGGTCACCGTGTGCAGGAAGATGTGTGTTGAAGCCTCATCCTGTTAGCTGAGAGAGCTCACAGTAGTAAGAAACGGCTTTTAGTAGCGGGGACCTTCGAACTGATGCTTCAAAGGGCAGCGGGCAGAGCGGGGCGGGAGCGCAGCCTCCGGTGCGCGCGGGGCCGTCACTGCGGGTCACCGCATCACGGCAGAGACGAGAAGACAGATGCATGTTCAAACAACAAGCATGGCTGGAAAGCGACGTGCAAAGGGGGAGAGGGGCGTACAGAGAGACAAAAGGTTGTGCGGGCGGCCAGGGGGTGGACGGAGATGAACATAACGGAACCCGGGAAGAGCGAAGACCGCTGCCCCAGAGCCGGCAGGCAGAAGCTGAGGACCCTACACCCAGGCAGTAGCAGTAAGCCCGGAAAGTCATGCTTACTTTACTTTTGGTCATGTCTTGTTTCATAGTAAGTTAACTAACTAACTTAGCCTCGTGGTGTCAAGTCCATGGAATGGACGTGACTGAGCAAGGGAGACGATGCCAAGGGGAAGCGTCTAGGCTTCAGCTGGGGCGGAGGAGCCGCGCACCTCCCTGCTACCGGCTCCAGCAACAGAAAGCTGCCAGAGGACCAGTCTAGGGTAGAGGTGCCAGATAAGATGCCGAACCCTCAGTTCAATCTGCATGGCAGACAGATATGTTTTAGTATGCAGTGCGTAGGACACACCTAAACCAGAGAAAGGTCAGTGAACAGGTGGCTTGTAGCAAGGTGGGAGCAGCCCTGAGCTGAGGGATGACTTTTGCGCAGGAACCAGAAAGACAGTCAACAAAAGACCTTGCTCTTGAGCACGCACAGTGATGTCTTTGTTTACTGTACCATATATGTTAGGATTTTCCCAGTTCAGTCCGAGCCTGAGTAATTTATTTCATGTTGCCATAGTGAAAGAGTCAACTTGGGCTTAAGAAGTAGTGCTGTGGAAGTGAGGAGAAAATAGGATCTTCCTGACAGCACGTTTATGTACCAATTTGTTCTTCAAGATATTCTGGTCATATTTAGACCTAGGAAATCATGATTTCCTAAAAATGTACTCCGTTGGATTGATGTTCTTTACTATCCATCTAATCCGGAAAATGTTAATGTTCGTGGCTCATTCGATTTCCTTCTCATTAAAGTGGCATTTTTCTTCTTAGCGATTCTGACTTACGAATGGACTGGGGAAATGAATTTTTATAGAAGGAGAAGGAAGTTGCTAGGCTGACAAGAAAAACTTTCCTCACAACGTGTTCTGCTTTTCTAGAGAAATACTACCTCGTTATTGTCGCTGAAATAGCTCCAAGTGAAAATAGATACTTCTTTTCCATGTGTTTAGAGCAAGGACGGCAGAGAGGATAGGACACGGACATTTGTACCAAGTAACCCCACGCGGAGCCGGCTGCTGCAAGAACCTCCGCTGACCTGCTGACTTGCGCCCCTGTGCTCCCTGCATCCCTGGGGGTGCTCCCTGCATCCCTGGGGTGCGGAGCCTGACCCCCTGTGGATGCCCACCCGCCCTGCCCCTTCGCTCACCCCCTCCCTGCCCCCACAGCCCAGGGTGCAAGGAGCAGGAGAGGGTGGCCACACAGCCGCAAATGAATGCCCTGCAGCCAGTGCTCCAGCAGCGAGAGGACCGCGCTCAGTAGCTCATCCCACTGCTCAAGTGCAACTTCCTGGCTTCTGCGGACCGACTGGGACTGGGACGGACTGGGACTGGGATCCACTGGGACGGCTGCAAGCACGTGGACTATGTGATGCCCACGAAGGCGTCCGACAGGGAGCAGCGCTGCTCCTGCGGAAAAAGAGGCGAAGAGACAGGCGCAGAGGGAGGTGGCTCCCCGGGGTGGCCCTGTTTCTGGACCAGCCCCCACCTTGCACACCAGCTGAGAAATAAAAGTCTCCAGTCCCCTCAGCCTGGGGGGGGAACCCACATATATATAAATGAGAACAAGAGACTCTACCAACAAAAACTCTATTTTTAAGTAATCTCTATGCCCAATGTGAGGTTTAAACTCATGAGTCCCAGATCAAGAGTCACATGCCCTACCAACCCGGCCGGCCAGGCACACCCCCTACCAACAAAAACCACTGACTAGCGGAAGCCCCGGTGGCTCAGTCGGCTGAGTGTCAGCCTCTGGCTCAGGTCATGATCCCGGGCTCCTGGGATCAAGGACAGCATCGGGATCCCCGCTTGCGGGGAGCCTGCTTCTCCCCCTGCCCGCGCTGCCTCCTCTGCCTGCCACTTTCCCTGCTTATGTTTTTTTCTCTCTGACAAATAAAATCTTTAAAACAAAATTAAAAAAAGAACTACCGATTGGCATCTCTAAGGCTACCACAAGCCATATGTCGCAAGAATGGAAGAATGGTCCTTGGAATCGATCCATTTGTGTAGGCTGCGTGGTGAGGAAGAGTCGTAGAGAAGTGGGATTCTGGAGCTGGAGCTTAGGGAATGGCTAAGATTTCACTGTGTCATCTAGAAAGTAAGAAGGACATTCCAAGAAAGCAGCTTGGCCAGATACACAGAGGCGTCACCTCACTGCCTGTGAGGAGGGTACATTCAGACTGAACCTACCTGAACAAGGAGGCTATGCTGAGGAATCAGAGGCAGTCAGTTTGAATGAAGGTGTGATAACAGAGGGTCTTGGAAAGTATACGGAGAGTTATGGCCAAAAGGAACCAACAACATCCAGTATTTTCTGAGATGATTCTGGCAGTGTGATATGGGTGAAGGATTAGAGGCAGGAGATGGGGGAGGGAAAGGAGGGCTCTAGCTGACTGGAACAACGGAGCTGTGGGGCTCAGCGATGACAAGGGAGTCCGCTCAGCCACGCTTTGCAGGAGCAGTGACTGAATCATCACGGCCCTTTGCTCTTCCTAGAGAGCAGGGCTCAGCAAACTGCATGTGTGAAGGGCTAGGAAGTCAATAGTTTGGGCTTTGTGAGCCATAAGGCCATCTCTGTTCCAACAACTCAACCCTGCCATTGCATCAAGAAAAGCAGCCACAGATAATACCATAAACGAATGGGCATTTGGTCTTCCAATAAAATTGTATTTGCAAAACCAGGCCGTGGGGCAGATTTGGCCTGTGAGCCAGAGTTTGCCTGCTCCCGCTCTAAGGCATCAGGTGAACCCAGGTGTATAGAGCTGCTGGAGAACGTGGACGGAGAGCACAGCTCTGTAATTCTAGTTGCCTCTTTTCCTTGCTATAAAAACAGCTAAACTCCTTAGACTATAAACAATCTATGTGGGAAGGAAACATTCTTTCTTGGATTGTTCTTCTCTGGAGTGGAATTAGTGCTATTATCATTGTGAATATATTGTTCCCTAGTCATCTGTCTCATTATTTTTATGACTCATGTCCCTAAGATGGAGGCAATAAATGGAATGATCTTCAAAGAATGTGAACATAATGCAGGGGGGGGGCAACTTGGCATGTGTGATGGAAATTATCCAAATCTATCTTGAAATATTAGGGCAGGGACGCCTGGGTGGCTCAGTTGGTTAAGCGGCTGCCTTCGGCTCAGGTCATGATCCCAGCGTCTTGGGATCGAGTCCCACATGAGGCTCCTTGCTCGGCAGGGAGCCTGCTCCTCCTTCTGCCTCTGCCTGCCTCTCTGTCTGCCTGTGCTCGCGCTCTCCTCTAACTAATAAATAAATAAAATCTTAAAAAAAAATAAAAAAAAAAGAAATATTAGGGCAATACAAAAATAGGACCACATATATCATTGTGGTATCAGGCAGATTTCTAAAGGTAGATCTGTCAAAACACATGGATTTAATTTTTTTTTTAAGATTTTACTTATTTATTTGATAGAGATCACAAGTAGGCAGAGAGGCAGACAGAGAGAGGCAGAAGCAGGCTGTCTGCAGAGCAGAGAGCCCAATGCAGGGCTCATCCCAGGACCCTGTCTGCAGAGCAGAGAGCCCAATGCAGGGCTCATCCCAGGACCCTGGGATCATGACGCGAGCCGAAGGCAGAGGCTTTAACCCACTGAGCCACCCAGGCGCCCCGCGTGGATATTTTGATTCAGGTTCTCTCCTTTCGTTTCAGCAACTCCCAATCCAGGAAAAAAACACCAACGGGAAAAGGCAGAGGTCAGTAGAAAGAGATAAGGATCTAGGTATAGGAGGAAACAAAAAGGAAGAGAGAACAAGGAAGAACGGAAGATAAAGGGATAAAAGATAGTGAGATTAGTGGAAGAGCACAAAAGGGGGCTTCCTGTTTCTGGCCTGGCTCAAGGCTGTCAGTAGATCCATGTGCATATTGGGAAGGCTTATAAAAAGAAAGCTAGCAGAGGGAATGGTGTGAATATTTACAATTCTAGCACTTTTCTTCCATTCATCTCAGTCTAGGAGGTACCTGTCCCAGGCTCTGGGTTAGGCCCTGAGTATGCAAAGATGGCTACTACAAAGTAGCTTCCAGTCTAGTATAAAGCGGTAAACCAATCCCCAAGCCATTACAATATACATTAAGAATAAGGCACCCATCAACTGTACTTCTTAAGTTTCTAACTTAGAGAAATTCTAGCATACCTGCACAACAGAAATATATCAGTATATTAACTAAAAATCATTAATAACTGAAAAGCTCACCAGTAGAGGAATGGATACATATGCATATACCCCATCCAGACATGCTGAGTAAAAAAACAAATTCTAGAATATATGGAGAACATAATACCATTTTTGTGAAAATCATGCACACAAAATACCACATTTTGAGTGTTTCACCACACACAAGATGTTCTAGAATGATTAATATTTAACTTGTAACAATGATTACTTCTTTGAAAAAATACTGTTGGTGGTGGTCATACAGATATTTTTCTAAGTACAACAAGTGTATTACTAATGGAATTTATTTTTTATTTAAATTTAGTTACCCCAAAATAGTACTTTAAAAATATCTATTTTTTTTTTAAGATTTCATCCATTCATTTGACAGACAGAGATCACAAGCAGGCAGAGAAGCAGGCAGAGAGGCAGGCAGAGAGAGGAGGAAGCAGGATCCCCACTGAGCAGAGAGTCCGTCGCGGGGCTTGATCCCAAGACCCTGGGATCACGACCTGAACCGAAGGCAGAGGCCCCAACCCACTGAGCCACCCAGGTGCCCCCCCTTTTTTTTAAGTAAAAATAATTTTTAAAAAGTAGACCTACAGGTAGGATACAGATAATTATGAAGGGAGTCCCTCAAAAAATGACTATAGGGTTGTGTGGGCGGCTCAGTTGGTTAAGTGTCTGATTCTGGATCTCAGCTCAGGTCATGATTTCAGGGTTGAGATCCAGCCCCGCATTTGAGCCTCCAGCCACATGCGCATGGAGCCTGCGTAAGATTCTCTCTCTCCCCCTCTCCACCCCCTCCTACTTCCCTCTTTCTCTCCTCAAAAAAAAAAAAAAAGACTACACATTTTCCTCGACTTCTGATGGGTTCCATGATACGCTGAAATATCATATGTCAAAAATGCACTTAAGACACGTAACCTAGGAACATCATAGCTTAGCCTAGTCTACCTTAAATGTGCTCAGAAGACTGAGCCTACAGTTGGGCAAAATCATCTAACACAAAGCCTGCTTTATAATGAAGTGTTGAGGGGTGCCTGGGTGGCTCAGTGGGTTAAAGCCTCTGCCTTCGGCTCAGGTCATGATCTCAGGGTCCTGGGATGGAGCCCCACATTGAGCTCTCTGCTCAGCAGGGAGCCTGCTTCCTCCTCTCTCTCTCTCTCTCTCTCTCTCTCTGCCCACTTGTAATCTCTGTCTGTCAAATAAATAAATATCTTTAAAAAAAGAGTAATGAAGTGTTGAGTATCTCATGCGATTGACTCAACACTGCACTTAAAGTGAAAAGCAGGCTGTGTGGGGACAGAATGGTTGTCAGCGTATAGGCTGCTGACCCTTGTGATTGTGTAGCTGACCAGGAACTATGCCTCAATGCCCCCATCCAGCATCACGAGAGGGGATCAGACTGCCTGTTGCCAGCCCAGGGAAAAGATCCAAATTCAAAATTCCAAGTATGGTTTTTCCTGAATGCATATGACATTCACACCACTGTAGAGTCAAAAAATCCTAAGTCAAGGGGTGCCTGGGTGGCTCAGTGGGTTAAAACCTCTGCCTTCGGCTCAGGTCATGATCCCAGGGTTCTGGGATCCAGCCCCGCATAGGGCTCTCTGTTCAGCAGGGAGCCTACTTCACCCTCTCTCTCTGCCTGCCTCTCTGCCTACCTGTAATCTGTCAAAAAAATAAATAAAATCTTTAAAAAAATCCTAAGTCAAACCACCTGATCTTTTGTACAAGATCAGAGAAGCCAGTGCTGCCATGGAAAATGCAGAGAGCATTAGGTGAGTGAGACAGGCCCAGCTGCAAAGACTGACACCTCTTAAATGTAACCCATGAAAATTTAACTTTCCTGAGTTGTGGTTCCTTCATTTGTGAAAGGTGAATACTAATATTCATCCTTTGGGTCCTACTTCACACCATCCCATTTTTTATGGCATTTATTGTTACCTGAAATAAACGTGTTCATTTGTTTGTGCTCCCACTGCCCAATCCTCCCATCATAGCTTGTGAAAGTACAGCCCCGGCCTGCCTTCTTGATCATGATGTCATAGGCCATCAAATGGTAGTTAAAGCATACAGAAGGGTCCACAGCACGCTTAATTTAGCCATAGGGCCACTGCATACATTCATCCCTTTGCCTGTAAAACACTTCCTCCCATCTCTTCAGGGCTTGTTCTTTCCTGACGCTCAGGTCTCAGCTGCAATGTCTTCCCCACAAAGATATCTTACCTGACAACCTCAGAGAGCACTGCCTTCCATGCCATCACTTTCTAACACATGCCACAGCTTCTTTTTCTTCATAGCACTTACAATTAGAAATTCTTTATTTACTTACAACTAATGTATTACTGTTCTATTTTGTGTCTCTCCCGCTAAAATGGAAGCTGCCATTAGAGCTACGGCTTTATATGTCCTATCTGACAAGTATAGCCCCACTACTTAAAATGCTTGAGACAGAGTAGGTGCTAAATATTGAATGAATGAATGAACGAATGAACGAACGAAGGCCTACAAACAAGCCAATCTAGCTGTAAGAGACATTAACAAGAGAAAGCATGATAGAAGATGAGATATAAAAGATTTAGAACATGTGGAGTTTTGTAGATCATGTTCATTTGTGTGTGCGCGCACACGCACGTGCATGCGTGTGTGTGTGTGTGTAATCTCCATATCCAACATGGGGCTCCAACTTACAACCCTGAGATTAAGAGTCACACGCTCTTCCAACTGAGCCAGCCAGGCACCCCTGTAGGTCATGCTAAATAGTATTTTAATTTTGCTGCATGCTCTGTGTGCATCAATATAGAGATTTATTCTGGAATGATCAGAACACTGTAGGTACCCATCACTATTCTCCTTGTCCAAGCCACCAACATTTGTTAGCTGGACTACTGCACTAGCTTTTCATATGATCATGATTTGCTATTCTTCCTCTTTTTTCATAAATATCTAGCATGTGTCATGCCTTACATTAGGTGCTAAGGATACATAGAAAAAGCAGATGATCATCCTTGCCCTCAAAGGGCTCAGAGCAGTGTCAAAGATAATGTACCTATGGCAAACACTGTTATCAGCCGTTAGGTCCAAGGACAGAAATACCCTAGGAAGAGTATAAGCAAAAGTGTTAGAGAAATGGAAAGGTTTTTGAGCAAGGAGTCCTGGCTGGGCTTCATAAAAAGGGCATCTCAGCTGGACCTAGAAGGGTTTACAGCCTTTTGCAGAGAGGATAAGGGTTAACGAATGCCGGCAGAGGAACCAACAAGAGAAAAAGCCTGAGACTGGGAAGCCAGAGAGGCTGTTGCAGAACTGACTGAAGCAGAAGTACAACAGATAGGTTGTAAAAGTAGGTGAGAAGGCTCAAAAAGAGGAGAGTTGTGGAAGAGAAAGTGGGGTAGAGAGGGGGTACACAAATAAGGACATAAAAGAGAGCTCAACTGATGTTGGGCATTGGAGTTAGTAGTGTAGCTAGTTGGGGGGGTGGTTCTGTGTGTGAGGATAACTCTCTCTGGGGTTAACCACAGTGGAAAATGGCACAGCCATTAAAATGACAGGTCAAGGGGTGCCTGGCTAGCTCAGTCAGTAGAGTATGCAACTCCTGATCTCAGGGGTTGGGAGTTCAAGTCCCACACTGGGTGTCAAGCTTACTTAAAAAAAATTAAAAGTAACATACAATAAAGTTAGAGATTAAAGAGGCAAGGAATCTTGAAATAACAGCAGGGACGTGGCTGAAAGAGCCAATTCAGGGGGTCCAGGCTGCATTAGGTGGCAAATGAAATCTGAACTAAGTGGTGGTCTGAGAGAACAGCAAAGGGATAGGATACCGCTAGGAATCCAAGGCCTTGTGCAAATTCAGTACAAGTGAGGTGGTAGGAGCTCTGAGAAAACAGAACGTGTGGATTTCAGAGTCTGAGAACCTGAAGATGGAGCATTTCTAAGTAAGAGTGACATTTAAGGTGTGGGATTGCATATGCATAAATGAAGTATAGGGGAGATCACGTTTCTGAAAGTTGAAGGTGTTATAAATTTGCCTGGGTTGAATAAGATTTGAAAGATGAGTGTTATGGAAATCAGTTATGCAAGAAAGAGTTAATGCAACTTCCCAAAGGGCAAATTCTTAGTAAGTAATTTGTGCATGAGTGAATCTTGACTTAATTTACTTTATTCCTATTTTAGGGATCTATCAGTTATAGAACTTTCAAAGACAATCAATTGTCAGTTATGTCTTACTTTTTGTAAAACGTAGCTCAGAATATTCCTTTGAAGTATAATAGGATGTAAATTACAGACTGTACATTAACTGTACTGCTTTCTTGGAATTTCTAATCTGGGTGATTTGGGGAGGGGTTAATCCGCTCCCAGTGAGCAAGGAGAGTTTAAGCAGATCATATAATAAACGTCACCACTGAATCATTAGAGTCACAATCATTAGGGAATTACTATTTGGTTTGAAAGTTGATGATAGCAACATGTTATTCACTACGGAGAATAGCAAACACCTTAAGTAATATTATTCGATTCCACCCACACAGAGTACAGGCACTTTTTAAAGCAGGTCCCATGCCCAGGGTAGAGCTCAGCTCAGGGTTTAAACTCACAACCCCGAGCTGAGATCAAGAGTCCAACGCTGAGGGGCACCTGGGTGGCTCAGTCGATAGCCGTCTGCCTTCAGGTCAGGTCATGATCCCAGAGTCCTGGGATGGAGCCCCATTTCAGCCTCCCTGCTCAGCATAAAGCCTGCTTCTCCCTCTCCCACTCCCCCTGCTTGTGTTCCCTCTCTTGTTGTCTGTCAAATAAATAAAATTAAAAAAGAAAAAAAGAGTCCATCGCTGAACCAACTGAGCTACCCCGGTGCCCTGAGTGTAGGCATTTTTTATCTGTAATGTTCCCAGTAGGACTAAAATGATTGGAGAAACTTTTCTCAAATGATTGACACTTTAGGTGAGTTGTTTATCACTTGTCATTACCAGGAGTTTAGGGAAAAAACCCTCAGTCTAACTTTTATAATTACATTAATTGAACATGACTCAGTAGCACAGATTACTCATACTGTCATAACCCTAAAGTAAAGTTTCTGGCAGTACCCAAAAGACTGAGGCAAATGGAGACAAATAGCTTGAGTTTTAAAAGATTCCATGAAGTCATCAAATATCTATTATGGGTTTCTTAAGGTTTCTCAGATATAATGGTATGACTTAACCATAAAATGAAATAATTAACATCTCTTTGACCTTGGCAGCACATTAATGGTGGTCTTTGCAAAAATACAAACTGTGTTTTCACAAATACAAATTGTGTTTTCACAATGTTTCCTTGCCTACAACAGAAAAGAAGCCTTCCTTTCAACATGCAGACATTTTTAGGGCTTTCTAAGGCAGCTGAAGACAACCAAGTCCACCTAGGTCTCCATCTCTCAATGTTTCTCCCAAAACGAAAAAGGACAAGGAAGAAAAAACAAGCCTGCACAAAAACCAAGCAAAGAGAAAAGAAAGGAAATAGCAACCAGGCCTAACTAAACTAAGATGGACCCCAAAAAACTGGGACAAAGCATAAATCCATCCTCCATCTGAAAACTACTTAAAAAACAGGTATCTGAACATAGATGATAGGGAGAGGACTTTAAGTACATGCAATTTGAAGAAGCACTCTCCAAAACCCATAGCTTCTAAGAGAGATAAAAGGTAAAAGCTAGGGAAAAGCATCCAGTGGCAATTGGTTGGTGAAGTGGAGAATCAAGAGAGAAAATTTAGAGTCATCTAAGACAAGAGACCCATAAAATCACAGAAAACACAACCTCCCTGCACTAACATTTTGAAATAAAGAAATCCACTAAAAGTATCTGGACTCTGCTATACTGACAGAAGCGTGTGTCATTAAACTAGAAATCCTACAAACCGCGCACCACCACAAAAATGCACAAGGTGATGATCAGATCGTCCATACAGAATTTTGTAAAAAACTTAAAAATTAAATACAAAACATACCAACTGAAGTAACCCCAACTCCAGAAAAGCAATCATGAAGCAAAAAAATATCGGGGCACCTGGGTGGCTGTCAGTTAAGCAGCTGCCTTCAGCTCCGGTCGTGATCTCGGGTTCCTGGAATCAAGCCCCACACTGGGCTCCCTGCTTAGCGGAGACTCTATTTCTCTCTCTCCCTCTCCCTCTCCCCTGGCCACCGCTCATGCTTTCTCTTAAAAAAATATTAATGCAAGATAATACTCCAAGTGGAATTAAATAGATACAAATGGCCAGGTGGTGACATTTTTTAAAAAATACCTTAAATCAAATCAATCAATCAATCTTAAATCAGAAATACGAACAGTAAAAACAAAAATGGACAAAATACAGGAAGAAATGAAAAGAATACATTGAACTCAGAAAAAAGTGGAAGAAAAAAAGTTATTTTACAAATGAAGACTAAATTATAAGGTGCCCAAGTGAGAACAGATCTTAGTAAAATTTAACAAGGGGCACTGAAGAATATTAAGGGGCAGGAAAACAAACAACACAATGAAAATGTAATAGGAAAGTAAAACAGGCAGAGAAGGTAACAGAACTAGATGCCAAGCAAAGAAGCAATGACATTATTGCAGTCCCAGTGAAATGATAATCAACAGAATAAATCATAATCCAAGAAAATTTTCCAGAACATTACCTATCCATTGAAAATGCACAATCAGTGGGGCTCAATTGGTTAAGCAACTGCCTCGGCTCAGCTGGTGATCTTGGGGTCCTGGGATCATGTCCTGCATCAGGCTCCCTGCTTAGCAGAAGCCGGCTTCTCCTTCCACTCTCCCTGCTTGTGCTCTTTCTCTCTGTCAAATAAATAAATAAAATCTTAAAAAAAAAAAAAAAAGAAAACACAATCTGAGTGCCTTGGTGGCTCAGTCGGTTAAGCATTTGCCTTCAGCTCAGGTCATGATCTCATGGTCCTGGGATCCAGCCCACATTAGGCTCCCTACTCAAAGGGGAATCTGTTTCTCCTCCTCCCTTTGCCCCTCTCCCCTTTCCTCCCCGAATGTGCACCCTCTCTCTCTCATGCTCTCAAATACTTAAGTGAAATATATATATATAAAAAGAAAACACACAATCAACTCCAAGATATAGTCTTTCATCTATTAGACTTCAAAGATAAAGATAAAATCTTAACGGCCTCCAGGTAAAAAGATCAAGTACCACATAAAGGTGAAAGAACTGGACTGGTATCAGACATTCAAAAACAAAACAATAAAAACAAAAACCCAATATATAAGCAAGGCAAAAATGGAGCAGCATTTATAAATATTCAATGAAAGGAAACACGAACCAAGGATTTTATATCCAACGAAGCTGCCTTCAAGTATCAAGGCTATTAACACACATATATAGACACACACACAGTTTTCAACATGTAAAGGCTTAGAGATTTCTGTACCCAAGAGCCCTTTTTGAGGAATCTACTAGAACAAATGTTGTCAAATTATGCTCATGGACCACATCCAACCTCTCCCGTTTTGTATGGGACTGAACTAAGAACAGTTCCTGCATTTTTAAATGGCTAAAAGAAAATCAAGAGAATAACAATTTTTCGCAGTCTGTGAAAATTATAAGCAAGTCAAATTTCAGTGTTTACAGAGTTTTATGGAAATACAGCTACACTCAATTGTTTACTACCTACAGTCGCTTTCAGGCTACAACAGAGCTGAAGAGTGTGGCGGAGACCATATGACACGCAAAGCCTAATATATTCATTATCTGGCCTGCTAGAAAAAAAGTTTGCCAACTCCTGTACTAGAAGATAAATTTCTTCCAACCAAGAGATACCTGTGCAACTCTGGCAAAATGACTGACAGTAGAGCATTTTGGTATGTAAATAAGTAAGTGGATGGAAGGATAGATGGATGATATAAAGAACAAAACAAATTTGGGACGAAGAGAGTGAAAACTCATGTATAAATGGCCTATGTTTTGACAAAGTAAAAGCAATGCAACCAATAAATGGAATACGGGAAAGTGAAAGAGCAAAACAAAATAAGGAATAGATGGAAATTATGATACTAATAAAAAAAGATGATAAACCAGACCCTAAATAAGAAAACAAGAGACTGTATTTAAAAAGGTATAAATACTGGCGTGCCTGGCTGGCTCAGTCAGTAGAGCACTTAACTCTTGATCTCATGGTCTTGAGTTCAAGACCCATGTTGGGTATAGAGATTACTTAAAAAGAAAATCTTTTTTGGAAAAAAAGAAAGTATAGATACTTAGATAACCACTAGGACAAAAATGCAAACTCTTCTAAATACCTAAAATATGTGTTAAAATCAAGAGCAAAAGACAAACATCTTATAAAGAAACAGCAAATAAAATACACATGATTATAGAAGATTGTGACAAATGTAAAATAGACACCTATTTCAAAAAATTAAATAGAAATGGGCTTTCCTTGATTAGTAAAAGAAAACAATTTTCAATTTTACACACACCGCAAAAGCCAACTGATATATGAGAAACACACCTCAAACAGTGATTCAAAGAGACAAAAATATAAAGGACAGGACAAAGCTATACCAGACAAATGGAAACAGCAACAACAGAAAAACAGCAGACTGGGGCACCTGGGGGGCTCAGTGGGTTAAAGCCTCTGCTCAGGTCAGGACCTCAGGGTCCTGGGATCAAGCCCGGCATCAGGCTCTCTGCTCAGCAAGGAGTCGGCTCCCCCCTCCCCCCCGCCTGCCTCTCTGCCTACTTGTGATCTCTGTCAAATAAATAAATAAATAAAATTAAAAAAAGAAAAAGAAAAACAGCAAATATCCTGGTATCACCAAAGTTAAATTCAAGTCTCAAAGCAAACAGACAAGAGAAAAGAAGGACAATTTTTATACTAAAGACCACTATGCAGAATGATACATTTAAGAATATTTATTATGGGGCACCTGGGTGGCTCAGTCCTTAAGCATCTGCCTTCGGCTCAGGTCATGATCCCAGGGTCCTGGGATGGAGCCCCACATCGGGCTCCCTGCTCTGCGGGAAGCCTGCTTCTCCCACTCCCACCCCCCTTGCTTGTGTTCCCTCTCTCACTGTGTCTGTCTCTGTCAAATAAATAAATAAATAAATCTTAAAAAAAAAAAAAAAGAATATTTATTACCCAGGGCACCTGGGTGGCACAGACCGTTAAGTGTCTGACTCCTGATTTCAGCTCAGGTCATGATCACCGAGTCCTGCAATGAGCATGGAGCCTGCTTAAGATATTCTCTCTCCCCCTCCGCCTGCCCCCCCCCCCCGTTACAAATAAATATCATAAAAAGGAGTATTTATTACCAAGTAATAATACCAGCATCCTTAATGAAGTAAAAACTACAGAAGTTGCAAGCAGACAGAAACAGAAGCACAGTAAGAACATTCCGCTCCCTGCAAGTCAGGTCAAGTGGACAAAAAATAAATAGGAAAAAAGAACACTTAAGCGGCAAAAGCAACAAGGCAGAACTTAGCAGTATATGTAATACTCTAAACTCTGATCATACAGAACGTGATTTTTCTTTCTTTTTTTTGTTTAAAGATTTATTTATTATTTGACAGACACAGATGACAAGTAGGCAGAGAGGCAGGCAGAGAGAGAGAGAGGTAGGGAAGCAGGCTCCTTGCAGAGCAGAGAGCCCAATGCAGGGCTCTATCGCAGGACCCTGAGATCATGACCTGAGCCAAAGGCAGAGGCTTTAACCCATTGAGCCACCCAGGCCCCCACAGAACATGACTTTTCAATTGTGCATGGCATATTCACAAAAACTGATAATAGATTAAGTTGCAAGATAACATCAATAAATTTCACAAAGGAGAAATATTACAATCCTCTCTGTTCATGAAGCAGTTAAACTAAAAATTACTAATAAAAACGAGTAGCATTCCAATTTGGCATGTAAAGAAAACTGATACTTGCCATCCTTCCACCATTAGCCAATATAAGAACAACAACAAAATCACAGGCACTTGCAGCGTCCCAGGCATAGGGATTCAGAAATACTCAGCTATGTTCCCTGCCATCAAGAGCATTTAGTCTGGTTGAAGAAGAAAGAGGGACACCTGGCTGGCTCAGTCAGTGGAACCCAGGATTGTGGGTTTAAGCCCCATCTGGGGTGCAGAGATTAAATAAATAAAATTTTTAAAAATCTTAAAAAAAACAAAGGGAAAATAAAGATAAACGATTATACAATATAGTGAAGCTTACTACAACAGGTGTAAAATGCTTAGTTTCTTTCTCTTCACAGCAGCAGGTACTATGTAGATATATCTTTTTTTAAATAATTTTTAAAAGATTTTATTTATTTATTTGAGAGAGAAAGAAAGAGCAAGAGAGCACAAGCAGGGTGGGGGGGGTGCAGGAGAAGCAGACGCCCCACTGAGCAGGGAGCCGCCACAGGGCTCAATCCCAGGACCCTGGGATCGTGATCTGAGCCTAAGGCAGATGCTTAAGCACTGAGCCACCCAGGTGCCCCTAGATATAATCTCTTTATGAATACCCCTATTTTTAGCAAGGAAACACTTCATATTTAGCAGAAAAAGGACATGATGACATACAACTGAAGCTCAAGCGGCTGAGAAAGATGGAGTAGATGAAGAAGACAACTAAATAAAATGTAAAATGCAAAAGTGAAACCTGGGTAAAAGATATAGTTTGAAATCATTTCCAAAGAAAAAATTTCAAAATAAAAAAAAGCACTGCCGCCTGGGTGGCTCGGTTAAAATCTGCCTTCTGCTCTGGTCATGATCTCCGGTTCCTAGGGTCATAGGATCGAGCCCCGCATAGGGCTCTCTGCTCCGCGGGGAGCCTGCTTCTCCCTCTCCTCCCCACTAGTGCGCTCTCTCACTATCTCTTTCTCTCAAATAAATAAAATAAAATAAAATAAAAATAAAAATACCAAAAAAATCACCTTTACAGCAAAGCATTTCCTCCATTAAAAATTAGTATCTGATATTAAAGAGAAAAAGAATCAAGATTTTCAGCTTTTCATTTATTTTATCTAATTTATCAAGATTTTCATCTTTTTATCAAGATTTTATCTAATTTATCAAGTTTTTAATTTATGGTTCAGTCTACTTAACTCTTCCCTGTTTTATTCCTCCTTATAATGCTGCATACATTGTTAAAATACCTGTTTTTAGACCTTGTCCAAATATTTGCAAATAATTCCTTTCTGTTACTTTCAAATTCTCTTTTCGCTGGTTTGAACTTTTGTTATTTACGCTAATATTCCACAATACAAACTCAAAATTTTAAAACTATACATTTTAGGAAACTCTTTGAAATTTAGAAATTACACAGTTCACCCTGCTAACAACAAAACCCGTGTCCTTAAAGAGCTTAGTTTCTGAGGTGGAAGGACAGGGGCGTAGAGTATTACAGAAACACAGAATCATCTTACTTTCTACGACATCGGGTACTGAGTTCTAGAGGGCTGCTGAGCTAGTTCTACTGTGACAGACATGTCAGAACAACAACAACAAAAAAACCAAAAAAAAAAAAAAACCAAGAAACGGCATTTACTGGTAAACAGCACAGCAGGCTTATGAAGAAAATAAAAGCTTTTTTACTCCTCTTTTCCTTTTTTTCTTTACTTACCCAGAACAAACTTCTCCCCAAACATAGCCAGGACTGCTAAGAGTTTCCAAGGACCAACGGTCCCATCACGAAGATCAACGGTCTCGTCGAGACGGAACAACGACCTCGTCAGGAGCACCAACGGTCAATCAGCTTCTCCTTCTCAATTCAGCGCACAAAATGTCCGAGCCCACTTCGGTGGGGCTTAGATCCGGTCACGTGGCTGAGTCTCCACCAATGAAATGTGGAGGGGTGAGAGCCACTTCCGGTTGGGGCCCCCACACCCTCCCCCATCTTTAGGCTACAGGAGGGCTTATTTTGTTTCAAAAATAAGGAACATGGTCTACCTGTTCTCTTGCACTGCTGGGGTTAAAGAGAACGAGCTGGCCCCTAACATTCATGGAATGCCGTGTAACATTTTCTCTTCCCTCGCTTGCAATCCCGAGGCCAGTACCAATTCTGAGGTCCAAGAGGCTTGCAGAGCCACGTGGTGGAGGAGACCTCTGACTGTGAAATGTGCAAAGAATCAGTATCATTTGTGAATCCTCCTCACCTCCCTGGCTGAATACACCTTGGTGTGGTTTTGAAGATTAAGTGACCCCAGTGGCCTGGTACATATTGTTCGAGAAGTGGTTACTATTATTCTTGGTTTGGAAGAGTTTTTTTCTCAGCTCCAGAGACATTTGCTAGCTGTATAATTCAAGAACAATTCTATGGCTTCTTTAAGCTACCTTCCTCATACGAAAATGGAGAAAGCCCACTTAGCAAATGTTTCCTAATACATACCAAGCATATATATATATGTATATGTATACATACATATATGTGTGTGTGTGTGTATGTATTTGAACATAATTATCCCCTAATTTATACCAAAGAGTCATCTAGGTTAAGAGACAAAAAAATTAAACAAGATCTATAAGGTCCCTGCTTCCATGGTATTTATATTCTTATAATGTGCAATGTTGTAAACATAAAAAAACAAATAATTACAGAGA
>ML095628.1:38591-53904 GCA_003697995.1 Taxidea taxus jeffersonii
ATAAAATCAGTTAGGGAATGGTGGAGATTGGGGTCAGTCCCACCCAAAGCTCATGAACGGCTGGTGGAAGTGTGATCCCTTAAAGTAAAAGTAAGGGGTCTGTAACATGCTGAATTGCAAACTGGTCCCCAAGTTCCTGCCCCTGATATACACACGCTCTGTAATTTTTCTCCCCTTGAGTGTGGGCGGGGCCTGTGAATATGATGTGCTATCACTCCTGTGATTATGTTATATGGCAAAGATGAAAGGATTTTTCAGTTGTAAGTAAAGTCCCTAATCCATTGATAACGAGTCACTCCAAAGGGAGAATATACTGAGTGGGCCTGACCTAAGCAGGTGAGCCCTTTTAAAAAGGAGCTAGGCCTTCCTTGAAGTCAGAGTCTCCAAAGAGCAGAGGTGTTCTCTTCTGGCCTCGAAGAAACCAACCAGCAGGTTATAAACTTCCTACAGAGTGGAGGGAACCACTAGGAGCCGAGGTCCTCTGTCCTACTCCAGCAAGGAAATAAATCCTGTTAACAACCTAAATGGGTTTGGAAGAGAACCCCAAGCTGCATATTAGCAAACAGCCTAGTGGACACACATGACTGCGCCTCTGTGAGCCCCTGAGCAAAAGATGCGGTTCCGTCTTCTGACCCACGGAAACTGTGAGATGATAAACATATATTGCTTTAAGCTGCTAAATGTGAAAGTAATTTCTCATGCAAAAAGAGAAAATTTAGGCTTCTTTTCCTGTTTGGGGCAATCTGAAATATCAAACATGTCCTCCAAGCCCGTCTCCTGTTGTAGGTGTCCAGGTGGCTGCCTGAAGAAGATGGTACCTAAGTTGAGACATAAGATGAGAAGCAGTTATCTGGGCCAAGAGGCGTGTGAGTGTGTCAGGAAGAGAGAATCCTCATCTTCACCTGAGGTATCCTAAAATGCTTTGCAGAAAAGCTGAGACTGGGGCGCCTGGGTGGCTCAGTGGGTTAAGCCTCTGCCTTCGGCTCAGGTCATGATCCCAGGATCTTGGGATCGAGTCCGCATCTGGCTCTCTGCTCTGCAGGGAGCCTGCTTCCTCCTCTCTCTCTCTGCCTATCTCTCTGCCTACTTGTGATCTCTGTCTGTCAAATAAATAAATAAGATCTTAAAAAAAAAAACAAACAAAAAAGCTGAGAGTTACCACAGTGGCGACAAAGGAAAAGAAGACCCCTCCCCCCACCACTGCAGCTTACTTGGCAGAACATTTGACTGAGAGTGTCCCAGAGCACATTTCCTTGACCCCACCAGCTTTTACGCTTTTGGCAGAGGGCAATGAAGTAATTCATCACCAACAGAAGTTTAAAAACAGTCCACACACTGGGGAGAGAAAGAAAAATTCTGTCACCTGGATTGGGGACCACACAACTTAGATGATGATTGAATTCCTTTCCTTAGAAAGAGGCCGGCTGACACTCCAACTGAGAGAAGCAGCATCTGCTATTTGCTTCTACCCCTAAAAGAGAAAAAAGTTTCATTTTTACAGTTGATATATTCCCTCTGAGTGGGGAGACATCTCATCACCTCATTTCATGTTGTGATTTAATTTCATTTCTCCTCAATTAATTAAATGATCTCTAACTCCTCCCTCAGTGTGTACAGGGAGGGGAGATTCTAGCTTGACCTCTTGATACCTGAAGTCAGAAGACCAGAATCTGGAAGCCGACTCCGCAGCTTTTTAAAAATATATATTTATTTATTTATTTGAGAAAGAGAGAGAGAGAGCAAGTGAGAGAGAGCAGGGGTGGGGAGGCAGAGGGAGAGAAAGAGAATCTCATGCAGACTCCGGGCTGAGCATAGAGCTGAAGGTGGGGCTCAATCTCGTGACCCTGAGCTCATGGCCTGAGCTGACTCCAAGAGATGGATGCTTAGTCAACAACTGGGAGCCGCCCAGGCGTCTCGTTTCTTCTTTGTCTGTCTGTTTCCTTGTTTGTTTTATTGGAGAGGGAGGGTGGGGGACCAGATGGAGAGGGAGAGAGAGAATTATAAGCAGGCTTCATCCCCAGCATGAAGCCCAACTTGGGGCATGATCCCACAACCCTGAGACCACAACCTGAGCTGAAATCAAGAGTCAGAAGCCTAACAGACTGAGCCATCCAGGTGCCCTTGTAGCTTATTTTTTAAAATATATTTATTATTATTATTGAGGTATAGGTCACATACCATTAAATTTACTGTTTTAATATGTCCAAGGCAGTGGTGGTCAGTGTATTTACTGTGTCATAAAACCATCACTATACTCTAATTCTAGAACTTCCTACCACCCAAGCTCCCCCCAAAAAACTTGTACCAATTAGCAGTCAATCCCAATCCTTTTTTAAATTTTTTTCCATTTTATTATTTTAAAATATTTTATTTATTTGACAGACAGAGATCACAAGTAAGTGGAAAGGCAGGCAGAGAGAGAGGAGGAAGCAGTCTCCCAGCTGAGCAGAGAGCCCGACGCGGGGCTCGATCCCAGGACCCTGAGATCATGACCTGAGCCGAAGGCAGAGGCCCAACCCACTGAGCCACCCAGGCGCCCCCAATCTTTTTTCTTAAAGATTGTATTTATTTGAGAGAGAGAGAGAGAGAGAGACACCACGACCAGGGTGAGGGGCAGAGGGAGAAGCAGAGTCTTTGCTGAGCAGGAAGCCCAACTCAGGACTGGATCCCGGTACTCCAAGATCATGACCTGAGCCGAAGGCAGATGCTTAACAAACTGATCCACCCAGGCGCCCCTTAATTCCAATACTTAATCCCCCACTCCCTACTTTCTCTATTACCTGGCAACCATTATTGAGCTTCCTGTCGGTATGGATTTGCTTATTCTGGATATTTCCTATAAATGGAATTAATATTATCCTTTTGTTTCTGACTCATTTCATTTAGCACAATGTTTTCAAGGTTCATCTATGCTGCAGCATGTATCAGTAGTTCACTCCTTATTATGACTGAATAATATTCATTCTATATATACATCATTTTTTTATCTTTTCATCCATTGATGGACATCTGTGGTGTTTTCACTTTTGTTGGCTATCATGGATAATGATGCTATGAATGTTTGTGAACATATTTTTGAGTGAAAATATATTTTCAATTATCTTGGGTATATACCTGGGAGTTTCTTTGCTGGGTCATATGGTAATTGGATGTATAACATTTTGATGAGCTGCCAAACTATTTTCCACATGGGCTGCACCATTTTACATTCTCACCAGCAACTTATGAAGGTTCCAGTTTCTTTTCATCTTTGCCAATATTTATTATTTCCCAGTTTCTTCTTGTAATTAACTGTCCTAGTAAGTGTTTTCTTTGGCTTATTGGCCATTTCCATATCTTCTTTGAAGCAATGTCCACTAAAATCCTTTGCCCAAGTCCTAATTGGATTGTTTACTTTTTTTTGTTGGTGAGTCTATATATTCTGGCTATTAACCCCTTATCACATATATGATTTGCAAATATTTCTCCCATTTGTAGGTTTTCTTTTTACTCTCTCTTTTTTAAAGATTTTATTTATTTATTTGTCAGATAGGGATCACAAGTAGGCAGAGAGGCAGGCAGAGACAGAGGAAGGGAAGCAGGCTCCCTGCTGAGCAGAGAGCCAGATGCGGGGCTCGATCCCAGGACCCTGGGATCATGACCCGAGCCGAGTTTTTTAACTCTCTTGATAATGTTCTTCAGTGCACCAGCGTTTTTATTTATTTTTTAAAAGATTTTATTTATTTATTTGAGAGAGAAAGAAAGCACAAGCTGAGGGAGAAGCAGGCTCCCCACTGAGTTAGGACCCCCCAATGCAGGACTCAATCCCAGGACTCTGGGATCATGACCTGAGCCAAAGGCAGATACTTAACTGACTGAGCCACCTAGGCATCCCTTCAATGCACAAGAGTTTTTAATTTTGTCAAGTCTAATGTATCTATTTTTTCTTTTGTTGTCTATGATTTTGGTGTCAGATTCAGGAAACCATTGCCAAATCCAAAGTCATTCAGATTCACCCCTATGTTTATTTCTAAGTGTTGTATAGTTTAAGTTCTTACGTTTAGGTTAATGATCCTTTTTTAATC
This sequence comes from Taxidea taxus jeffersonii, assembly GCA_003697995.1. Lineage (NCBI taxonomy): Eukaryota > Metazoa > Chordata > Mammalia > Carnivora > Mustelidae > Taxidea > Taxidea taxus. The sequence goes on from ML095628.1 coordinate 42,656, forward strand.
CTTTTTTTTAAATTAGGTAGGCTCTATACCCAACGTGGGGCTTGAACTCATGATCCTGAGATCAAGAGTTACATCTCTACCCACTGAGTCAGCCAGGTGCCCCAGTTTTTTATCTACTTTTAATTAATTTTTGATTATAGTGTGAGATAGGGGATCAAACTGATTCTCTTGCATATGGATATCTAACTATTCCTGTGTCATTTCTTCAAAAGACTTTCCTTCCCCTTTGGATGGTCTTCTTGATTACTATAATTTTTTTTAAAGATTTTATTTATTTTTTGACAGACAGAGATCACAAGTAGGCAGAGAGGCAGGCAGATAGAGAGGAGGAAGCAGGCTCCCTGCTGAGCAGAGAGCCCGATGCGGGGCTCAATCCCAGGACCCTGGGATCATGACCTGAGCCGAAGGCAGAGGCTTTAACCCACTGAGCCACCCAGGTGCCCTGATTACTATAATTTTGTAGCAAGTTTTGAAATTGGGAAGTTTGAGTTTTTCAACTTTGCTCTTTTTTGGTGATCCTGGGTCCCTTGCATTTCCATGTGAATTTTAGGATCATCTTGACTATAGCTTCTCTCTCTCTTTTCTTTTCTTTTTCTTTCTTTTTTTTTTTTTTTTGGCTTGGTGCAGTATACTTTATTGGTGGTACATGACAAGGTAGGGCTCCCGAACCCCTCTCCCTCTTTAGGGGGTCTGGAATGGAACATGTGTAGAGTTTGGGAGATTCTCAGTGAGTTGGGGGATGAGGAGTTGGGGCAAGGACTCCCCAGCAGCTGGGGGCCTCTCTCTTCCTCTTGCTCTCACTAGGGCTAGTGGTCTGGGGGGACTCTTATTTCTTGGAGGCCATGTGGATCTTAAAGTCTACCACCTGGTTACTGTAGCCAAATTCATTGTCATACCAGGAAATAAGCTGGACAAAGTGGTCATTGAGAGCAAAGCCAGCACCAGCATTGAAGGTGGAAGGGTGACTGTCACTTTTTTTTTTTATTAAAGATTTTATTTATTTATTTATTTATTTGTCAGAGAGAGAGAGAGGGAGCAAGCACAGGCAGACAGAGTGGCAGGCAGAGGCAGAGAGAGAAGCAGGCTCCCTGCTGAGCAAGGAGCCCGATGTGGGACTCGATCCCAGGACGCTGGGATCATGACCTGAGCCGAAGGCAGATGCTTAACCAACTGAGCCACCCAGGCGTCCCTGACTGTCACTTTTAAAGTCACAGGACACAACTTGTTCCTCAGTGTAGCCCAGGATGCTCTTGAGGGGAGTCCTCTGATGCCTGCTTCACCACCTTCTCGATATCATCGATGTCATTGTATTTGACAGGTTTCTCCCAGTGGCAGGTCAGATCAATGACTGACATGTTGGGGATGGGGACATGGAAGGCCATGCCAGTGAGCTTCCCGTCAGCTTGGGGATGACCTTGCTCATAGTCTTGGCTGTGCCAGTAGGTCCCCAGATGATGTTCTGGGCAGCACCTCAGCCATCACGCCAAAGCTTCCCAGAGGGGTCTTCTGGGTGGCAGTGATAGCATGGACCGTGGTCATGAGACCCTCCATGATGCTGAAGCTGTCATGGATAACTTGGCAAGAGGGGCCAACGTGTTGGTAGTGGAGGAGGCATCGCTAACAATCTCGAGGGAGTTGTCATGCTTCTTTCTCATGATTCACACCCATCACAAACATGGGGACATCAACAAAAGTGGCAGAGATGATGACCCCCTTGACCCCACCCTTCACGTGAGTCCTAGCCTTCTCCATGGTGGTGAAGACCCTAGTGGATTCCACAACGGACTTGGCACCAGCTTCACCACATTTGATGTTGACAGGATCTCACTCCTGGAAGATGGAGATGGACTCTCCATTGGTGACCAGTTTCCTATCCTCAGCCTTGACTGTGCCATTGAATTTGCCAAGGGTGGAAATCATACTGGAACATGTAGACCATGTAGGTGAGGTTAATGAAGGGGTCATTGATGGTGACAGTATCCACTTTGCCAGAGTTAAAAGCAGCCCTGGTGACCAGGTGCCTAATACTTCCAGATCCATGTACTCTGACCTTCATCATCATGTCTTGGGGATGTCGCTGGCACTGCGTCAGAAGATGTGGCTGTCTGTCAAACAGGGAGGAACAGAGAGACTTGATTGCAGCTTCTTGAAGTAAATTGAGCTTATAGCCACAACTCCCAATTCCTTGCCATTTAGTAGTACTTTTCATTTTTGAGAGGGTAGAAGTGAGGGCTGGGGTAGACCACAGGGCTGCCAGTTCCAGGGCCTCAGGACTTCAATGGGTGTGGGCAGCAGAGTTCACAAAGGGAGCAGCAAGACTCTAAAGTACACATCTCAAGCTACACGACTTGTGCAGTGATCTGGTTGCAAAGCAGTTTCCCATTGAGTAGGTCTTCAGACCTGAAACTTTCTTTCTTTTTTTTAAAAAAAATGTTTTATTTGTTTATTTGAGAGAGAGAGAGAGAGAGAGAGAGAAGGGCGAGGAGCCGCATGACAGGGTGTGTGATCAGTGTGGAGGCTGCTGGAGATTCTCTCTCTCCCTGTCCTTCTGCTCCATCCTAGGACCCCAAGATCACGACCTGAGTGGAAACCAAGCATCAGATAGATGCCCAACCAACTGAGCCTCCCAGGCACCCCTGAAACTTTATTTCTAATTAGCTCCTAGGTGACACCAATGCTGCTGGTCCCTGAACCCCAGTTTGGAAAATAGGGCACAATTATCCTTAGCTTTTGTCCAGTAGTCCAGAGTAGGAAGCCGAGACACCACTTGGGTATATCATTCAGACTGTTCCTTGTACAAAAAGAAATTGGCGGGGGGCTCGGGGTGTGGGAAGAAAGGACAAGAAAGCTAGGCCTCTTCGGGGGACAAAAGGAGCATAGCGACATCCACAGGACCAGGTAGACACAAACACTAGAAATTCTGGTTTCAGACTCTTGACTAAATTTTCATTTCCCCAACCTGTGGCAGCCCCCAGTGTCAATCACCTTCTCTTCTGTCCCACAGCACCTATCTTTCCCGCAGTCTCGAGTCGATTTCTCTCTCTTTTGCCTCTTGCTTTTGGCGTATTTGCTTAAGATAAACATTAGAATTAAAAAGGAGCATTTGAGGGGCGCCTGGGTGGCTCAGTGGGTTAAGGCCTATGCCTTCGGCTCGGGTCATGATCTCGGGGTCCTGGGATCAAGCCCCGCACCCGGCTCTCTGCTCAGCAAGGAGCCTGCTCCCCGCCCCCCCGCCTGCCTCTCTGCCTACTTGTGAACTGTCTGTCAAATAAATAAATAGGGGCGCCTGGGTGGCTCAGTGGGTTAAGCCTCTGCCTTCGGCTCAGGTCATGATCTCAGGGTCTTGGGATCGAGCCCCGCATGGGGCTCCCTGCTTGGCGGGGAGCCTGCTTCCTCCTCTCTATCTGCCTGCCTCTCTGCCTACTTGTGATCTTTGTCTGTCAAATAAATAAATAAAAATCTTTTAAAAAAAATAAAGAAAAAAAATAAAAAAGGAACATTGGAATGTGTTGGGTGTTCTCACAAGTTACTATCTGCATTCCCCTGGGACTATCTCTGGGCACAGAACGAGGCGAGACACCATATGTATGTATGCAAAATAGTTCAATTCCATCTTTTCCAAAACATACAGAATTATACATGCTACGTGAAGGCAGAACTCTGAATTGGTCCCCAAGATTCCCCACACCCTAGTGGTGTCTGTACACTTCTTGTATGACCCAGAGATCATGGATATGGTAGATTTCACTCCTGTGAGTCAGTTACGTTCTATGAACAGTTGATTCTAACAAGGGTAGAATCTCTGAGTGGTCCTGACCTAATCAGAGGAGCCCTTTAAATCGAAAGTTAGAGACCAAGAAGTCAGAGATTTGAAACACAAGACGGCTTTGATACACGATTGCTTGCTTGAAGATGGAAGAGTGCACTTAGCAAGGAAATTGGGATTTCAGTCCAATAAGGACAAGGGACAAAATTCTGCCAACGAGAACACAGCTGGCCTTCTGACCTGGAGAACCATGACTCAACTGTGTTTCTATTTTGCCCTCACTGTCAGGGAACTCAGAGTCAAATCTGAGGCAGAAATGTTAGAAGTTTTAGCGGTCATTACAGTCTCTACATTTATTTTCAGTGTTTTTCTCTTACTCATGGCTTCCTGCATTTTTATGCATTTTGCCTGATTTTCCTATTCTTAATTGTGTTTAACATTCACTTTTATGTAATCTTTTTTTAGTCTCATTAGAAAAGCAACATGTGCTCATTGTGGAAAATACAGTTAGGCCCAGGAAGAAGGAAAAATGAAGCATTAGAATTCTATCACTTCTGCTGGAGAAAACAACTGTTAATGTTTTGATGTATTCTTTCCAGCCTTTTCCCCTATGCCCATATGTGTATTTTTACATAATGAGATCGTGCTGTATTATTATTAATCATATTCTTATTGGGAGCTACCTCTGAACATCTGAGGAATGAACGAGATAGAAATTAACATGTATTCAGTGGTTTGAAGGTATTTTTTAAAAGGATTTTATTTTTAAATAACCCCCACCCCCAACGTGGGACTCGAACTTATAACCCTGAGATCAAGAGTTGCATGCTCTGTCTCACCTGAGCCAGCCAGGTGTCCCTGAAGGCCTTTTTTTTTTTTTTTTTTTTTTTGAGAATGTGTTTGGTTAGGTTAACAGATCTCACTTCTTTGCGTCGAGGGTCCCCAAGAACATGTCCAGGTTCAATGATTTGGTAGGATGACGCACAGGACTCAGCATAGACTCATAGCTGTGACTTACTAGAGCGAAAAGCTACAAAGCAAAACCAGTAGCGGGAAAAAGTAGCACAGGCGCCAAGTCTAAAGGAAGCCTGGCACAGGCTGGCAAGAGTTCTCTCCCAGTGGGGTCACAGAGGATGCATGTAATCCCTCCAGCATGAAATTGTGACAACACACAGTATGTAAAGTATTGTCTACCAGGGAAGCTCATTAGAGACTCAACATTCAAAGTTTGGAAGAGGCTAGTGCTGTAGTCACCCTTCACCTCGCATGTACGAGAATTCCAGACTCCCAGAAGGAAAGCGGATGTCCAACCTCAAGCATAGTTCTTGCAGTTTAGGCCCAGCCAATGGCAGACGCTGCAAGCAGCCCGAAGAGAGCAGTTTCAAGCCGGCTACGTTAAACCTTTCTTGCCCATCGCCTAAGCACCACATTCCCGAAGTCCTACTGCAGGTGTGTGTAATCGTCCATGCCCTGGTGACAAGTTCTCTCTCCCACAGAGTACATCAGAAGGTGCGTGTCTGTAACCAATTACAGCAGAGCCGGCAGTTTAAGCAACACACGATTTCTCATGTTTCCGGAGGCTAGGAAGTCTAAGATCAAGGTGATGGCAGGCCCAGAGTCTACCTCTTGGTTCGCGGATGGCCATTTCCTTCATGTATCCTCACATGGTGGAGAACGTAGAGGAAGCAAGCTCTTCTCTCGAGGGCACTGGTCCTATCATGAAGGCTCTATCCTCATGAACTAATTACCTCCCACGGGCCCCATTCCTGAAATCATCATGTTGGAGATTAGGAGTTAACCATATGTAATCTGGGGAGATATAAATGTGCAGTCCATAACAATGGATGAGAATCACCTCTCTATGTATACTTTCTTTTTTTTTAGATTTTTTTAATTTATTTCACAGCGCAAGTAGGCAGAGCAGCAGGCAGGACAGGGAGAAACAGGCTCCCTGCTGAGCAGGGAGCCCGATGCGGGGCTCGATCTCAGGACCCCGGGATCATGACCTGAGCCGAAGGCAGAGGCTTAACCCACTGAGCCATCCAGCCGCCCCTCTCTATATAAATTTTTAAAGTCAGTCCTGAGCAAATGTCTATGAACGCTATAATTAGGGGAGAGAAGCTGATTATGAAAGACAAATACCAGGCTGAAAACTCATCCTTTGGTGTCCCTCCTGTAGAGTCTGCGTCTGGAGAGCTGCCTCTGTTTCCCCAAGGTTTCTTTTTGCCTTTCCCAGCCCCAGCAGTCCCAGAATTCCTCAGCAGAGGCCAGGCACAGGGCCTATGATGTGCCAGATGCCTAGGATCAAGAGCTGTCTCAAGGAGCTCGGCCCAAAGAGGAGCAGGCCGTCACCTCAGAGGCCCTGTCCCCTTTTACCCAGGCCCGTGTTGAGTAGCTTTTTCTGAGGGGGCAGAAGCAAAGGACTGCCTTCATCTCTGCGGTTAGGTTTCTGTGACTTTGTGGGCTCCGAAAACCAGTCTCCTGTATGGCACATCTTATTTTGGGGAGAGCTGACAGGGACGGACTTCGCACAGGTGTTTTTATTTTTTCCTGGCACAAGAGTGGCTTTTACTGTGGGATTAAGGTGTGCCTTTGGGGAAAAAAGATCAGAACACAGAAACAGAAAATCACATGCCTAATGAAACAGGATGGGATCGGGAGGGAGACAGACCATAAGAGACTCTTAATCTCACAAAACAAACTGAGGGTTGCCTGGGGGAGAGGGGTCGGGAGAGGGTGGTTGGGTCATGGACATTGGGGAGGATATGTGCTATGATGAGTGCTGTGAAGTGTGTAAACCTGGCGATTCACAGACCTGTACCCCTGGGGCTAATAAAACATTATGTGTTAATAAAAAAATTAAAAAATAAAAAGTAAAGGCAAAAAAAATAATGGGAAAAAGGAGAGGGGAACCACTAGACAACAGGGTGCCTTGGCAAGGGTACCTTGAATCAGTACAAGCCACACTTCCGGGGCTTAGCAGTGCTGGGGGGCACAGAGCCTGGGGACTCTACAGTGCCCTTGGGCAGAGTGGCAGAAAAATGCTCCCTCTGGGAGCAAGTAGCTCCATGTCATGGTGCCAGGCTTGGTAAGCAGCCCCGTGTATGGATTTCAATGGCTACTCACTTGCTTCCCCAGGCACCTTTTGTGCTAACACAATTGAGAACAAATAGGTATGCTGGGAAGGTTGGCCGATGCGGGGCATTATCTTCCTTTATCCTCTTATTTCAAAAGAACCAAAAAGCCCCGTCCTATAACTTGTCTTCCGCATCAGTTGAACAAGCCTTTGCCTCCATGTGGGTTATTGGAGCTCGACCTCATGACAGGAATAACGCAGAAGGGGTGCTCGGTGCAGGGGAGTAGCGGGGATCCTCATTAGTTGATTTCATCGTGGAATCTATGGAACTCATTATTGAATCATTGTGCTCAAGGGTTCTCATAGCTACCTTTGAAATATGATGATCCGTTAGCTTGAACGTTGAGAAATGGAAAATAACATTTTAGGATGGAAAAGCTGTTTTATCTGTTACGATTATTTTTTTTCAATATTTTATTTATTTATTTGTCAGAGGGAGAGAGAGAGAGAGAGAGAGACTGAGCACACGCAGGGGGAGCAGCAGGAAGAGGAGAAGCAGGCTTTCCTGCTGAGCAGGGAGCCCGATGGGGGACTCGACCCCAGGACCCCAGGATCATGTCCCGAGCCGAAGGCAGACACTTAACTGACTGAGCCACCCAGGCATCCCATCTGTTATGATTATTGACATAATTTAAGAGCCTCTGTTTTGTCATCTGTAAAACACAGAGTGAACCAATGCCAGTGTCCCCTTCAACCCTTTTTTCCCCCCACTTCCTCACATTTACACAGATGTTGAGATTACAAAGCACTTTCACTTCCAGGGTCTTGTCTGCCCCTCAACAGAATGAGGTCAAATAAAAAGCCTCAGTTTCCAGCAGACCTAGATACACTTGCTCATGGGTTTCAAACCCGATCTCTAAGATTCTTCTCTCTCCCCGTTGTCAGTATCACAAATAGGACACAAGGAGGACCTTTCTGAAAAATCGAGCACATGTAAGAATCACATCGAGTGGCGACTGGGTCTGGTTATTCTCTGGGCAAACAACAGGGGGAAAGGGAGCCTTTAAATAGATGAGTCTAGCATGTTCGATTGAGTTTCATACACAAAGAAATCTGTACTATATGACTGCTGCTTCCCAGCCTCTGCCTCTTTTCCCTATAACTGTTAAAACCGGCAGTCCTGTAACAGAGGATCTAAAAATAGGGAAGAGTGCAGGAAGAGAAATGTTAAATCATATTACCCAAAGCACTTAAGTTCTTATTCTTTAATATTACAGTCTTCTGTGAAAAAATTTCATTGTCTGCCAAATTTTGCGAAGTCAGAATACACTGCTGTGAATGAAACAAGCGGGCACGCTGAAAAGTTCTCCTCCTGAAAAATAATTGCCCCGATTCCTCTTTTATGTCTTAAGTAAGATTCTTCAGGTTGCAACTAACAACCAGTGTCTCCAGTCCAGGCCATTGGCAGAGACTGACTAGTGTCTCTCGAGTCCCCATTGCAACATCCAGGGAAAGAGAGAGACTGGGTTGTTGTGAGGATCAAAAGGGTTAATGTAGTCTGCTGCCTCACCCCAAGGAAGCACACTGTATGCATTAGCTGCTCTTCAAAACCTTCCTGGAGGGGCTCTCCGCCCGGTCTGTGTTCTGTTAGCCTTGCTCCCCGGGCCTCAGCTAGAGTAAACCCCTTCTACCACACTCCTGCTGTTGAACCTTGTATATGCGTTTCCCTTTCGATTGTGGGTGTTCTGTATTATGGTCCAGTTGTTTGCCCGTCTCTTGTTCTAGACTGTGAGCTCCTTGGGCTTCTGAGCCACGCGCTTCTCCCTTGGAAGCCATTCATGGAGCTCCGGTGAAATGCTGGCTGGACTGAAGGTAAGACTGGGCTACCACGCCTTGTTGACTTCCAACCAGCCAATCAGAAGGCAGACTTCCAAATTAGAGATTATCTCTGAGCAATTAATTAATGTGGGTCAGATGTGTCCTGGGTCATTTTTATGGCTCACCAGTGGAGGAGCATTTCATTCAAGTTGGATTTCATGGGAAGACAGTGTGACTCTGAGTCAAGTGTCTTCCGGCTCTGCAAGGGGACTTTGGAGTGGGAATGCTGGAGTCCAATGCCTATGGTTTATACGCACCGTATCCCTAGTGATCCACACAGAAGCATCTCCGCAGTGACACGGGCCCCATTGCTGATGGCGCAGGGACTAGATCCTCAGCTTCCATCCTTGTCTCTGGCCGCTCTCCCTTATACTCCCGGTTCCCTTTGCATGCTTCTGCCCCCAACCCTCATAATCCTTTCTCCTTTCCCTGCCACCCAGCCACCATTCCCTGTACCCTCTCACATGCCTCTTGGGCACTGGGGTCTGTTGCTTGTCGGTGTATGGGTATCTACTTCCAGCAGTTTTGGTTTTATGATGTACAGGCCTTCTAAGCACACTGGCACCTTTTTTCTAAGATTGATGTTGACACAAGTCCACATAAATTAATGTTCTCATCTCAACTCATTTGCCTGGAGGGAGTAAATTTGTATGCAAAACAGAACAAAGGAGGGGGTAGAAGGAGGGGGAAGAAAGGGGAGTTAAAGAATGTCTTTTCCCCCCCTTAACCTGCCCACAACCCAAGAACATAAGGAGGGCAGGGTTTTCGTTTTTTAATCAACTCCAGTAAATAAATGAAAAAAAGCAGCCTAGAGAAGCCATTTGCTAATAAGGAACATGGGTAGGTTGTAAAACCTGGAGTTTCTCACCCCTCTTCCGGTGCTCTTCCCATCCCAAGATGTTTTTCTTTTTTAAATTTTTTTAAAGATCTTATTTATTTATTAGTTAGAGAGAGAGAGAGAGAGAGAGAGCGAGCACAGGCAGAGGCAGGCAGAGGCAGAGGGAGAAGCAGGCTCCCTGCCGAGCAAGGAGCCCGATGTGGGACTCGATCCCAGGACGCTGGGATCATGACCTGAGCCGAAGGCAGCCGCTTAACCATCTGAGCCACCCAGGCGTCCCCCAAGATGTTTTTCAAATATGCCGCTTCTTTAAAAAGGATTACAGGGCTGGGACCGAGACAGGATGGCCCGCAAAGGCTGAGAGTTCAGGAGACTCCCTCATCTGGGGTTTTGCTTTGGGTCTTTTCGGTTGCTCCCGCAGTCAGCCAGGGTCGGATACCACGTGATCCCTCCTCCGGCCACGTCAGAAGGTCCACGAGAGCCTGACGCCGCGCCACGATGCCTACGTCATTCACCTCAGTGCGTCTCATCCCGTGGGCATTTTGTCATCTGGCATCCTCCTAGGAAGGGTGAGTACAGTAACATATTTTGGGAGAGAGCACAGTCACATAGCTGTTGTTCCAGTATATTATAACTGTCCTGTTGTATTAATTATTATTGTTGATCTCTTATTGTGCTTAATGTATAAATTGATCACAGGCCTGTATATATAGGAAAAAACAGTCCATATAGGGTTTGGTACTATCTGCGGTTTCAGGCAATGCCACTGGTGAATTTACCATCTGATTCCTCCCAGAAATACTTTTCTGACTGCTGATTTAGGTCCTTGCTACCCAAAGTATTACCCAAGTGCTGACCTATGCACCATGTTGGAAATGTAGAACATTAGGCCCCTTCCAGACCTATGGACTCAGCAGCTGAATTTTAATAAAGCCCCCCCAACCAGGCTGCCATAATTCATATGCACATTAAAGCTCCTTGGAAGGCAAATGATGAAGGCTTTTTTTTAATCCCACAAGCAGTCTGTTATTGAAAAGGGAAGGAGGCTCAGTGCCAGATAGGTAGGAATTTAAATTCTGTTTTCTACTGCTGCGAGGCTTCAGCTTCCTCACCTGTAAGGTAGGAAGCACGTGTTTCTCATAAATTTGTGTTGGATTGGATGGTATAATCGTTTCCTAGGGCCACCTGAACGGATTACCACACGCTAGGTGGATGAAAACACCAGGAATTTCTTCCCTCACAGAGCTGGAGGCCGGAAGTTCAAAATCTCCGGGTCAGCAGGGCCTTGCTCCCTCTGCAGGCTCCAGCGGGAATCCTTCCTTCCTCCTTCCCGGTTCAGGGGATCCCAAGTGTTCCTTAGCTGTGGTGGCAAAACTTCAATCCCTGCCTCTGTCCGCCTTGCCACAGCCTTCCTCTCCGTGTCTTCTCCTCCCCTTACAAGGATGACAGTCGTTGAATCAGGAGATCACCCTAATTCCAGTGTCGTATCATCTTGAGATCCTCAATTATATCTGCAAAGACCTAATTTTAATATCAGGTCAAATTCTGAGGTTCTGGATGGGCAAAGAATTTGGGGGCTACTCTTCAGCCCACCACAGATGACATCAATATAGGTCAAATTTCTGGCGCGTCGTGGGCACTCAGCACACGTATCCTGTACCCTCTTTCCCCTTTTATTCAAATGACTCAAG
>ML095629.1:0-26135 GCA_003697995.1 Taxidea taxus jeffersonii
TTTTTTTTTTTTCATTCTAGAAGGTCATCTAAATAAAAGGTTGTTTCTCTGATAGTAAAAACTGGACTCCTAAAATACATCATTTGATTGAAAATCTTCAATGGTTACCACCATTTTTGGATTAAACTACATATTCTTTAACACAACATTCAAGGTCCTGCAACACTCTGTTGCACCTCCAAGTCTTTCACAAAATTTCTCCAAGCTTTTCACAGAAGGCTGCTTTGGGGCTTTTGTCCTGGAAACACCAGGCCTGAAAAGCATTCTCTCCCTTTCCACAAGACAGATGTCACTCATCCTTTAAGGCCCATCCAAAGTTCCCCTTTCCTTTTTGATGGGTCATGATTACCACCAGGCAAAATGACTTTGTCCATCCCCATCCCTGCATACCCGGAACAAGCACTTGGGTTTACACTTACCACAGTGTAACTTTTTTTTTTAACTTGGTAAATTTTCCTGCCACACACAGAGAAACATACACTCCTGGAGACTTACTTTAAAAATACTCTCTGTCAGCACAGGAATTAGGCCTGTTAGCATAGAAATGAGGCCTTCCATATGTTATTGATCTTGAATCAATGACTTTTTTAAAATGGGAAAGTTTCAGATATACACAGAAATAGTGGGAACAGCATAATGAATCACCCAGTTATGATCAACTCATGAACATTTTCTTGGTAAACCCCCACTTCGGCCCCACTGAATTACTTTTAAGCATATCAAAAGATCTAAATCTATTTCTTAAAAATATAATAATTATCACAGTTAATATATTAAAAATAACTACTTAATGTCAATAAATATCCATAATTTCACCCAAACATATTTTGTGAAAGAGCTATTTAATGCCCCCTTTTTTGTTGTTTATTTTGTTTTTCCACTTTGAAATCGTGGAAAGAATAGAGAAAGAGGAAATAGATCTGGGAAATTGCATAATTAAGTTGCAGAGAGCCTGGATGTTCAAGATGAGAAAGACTCTGACCTGGTTTGGGGTGGGAGAAGTATATTCTACTACTTCTCCGGAGGAGGAGGGTGCGATTTCAGGCCGGGTGATGCAGGAGAGGGTGCGGAGGGGAGAGGGTTACTACCTCCGTTGGGGGTTCCTTCAGGATAATCCCACCGTGGAGCTAGGAGACAGCGCTTTTTTGGAGGCCTGGTTTCCCGCGTATTTCCAGGTGGGAGCGTTGATCTCCCGGAGGCGCAAGGTTGGTCCCCCATAAGGATTATAAGACTGGGCGTCAGCTCTCTCTGGTGGGCCCAGCGAGGCCGAGACCTGAGATGGCGGCTGGTCCCTTCCAGGCACAGAGCTTCCTCCCGGTTTCGCGCTTACCGTATTTCCTGTATCCTGAAACGCATATCCCCTCTCCGCCTCCACCTTCCCCTCCCTACTCCACACTATTTTAATGTTTCTACAGGGAGGGTCTTAAGACGAGGCCTATATTTAATATTTAATGTTTTTCCTCTGCTCGTCCCCACCCCCCGGAGTGTAACTAAATCTATGTTCTGTTTTATACAACCTATGCCATTTTAAGATTAGAAGAAATTTAGATTTACTCCTAAACGGTAAACTCTGCATAGATTGTGGAAGAGCGCAGAAGGGGGAGGGAAGGTGCTCAGGTGTGGGGGACCGGTGAGAACAAAGAAATTATTCAAAAGCTAAGGGCTTTACTATAGAGTTGCCTATGCGCAACACAGAGCTATGAAACTACTTAGGACCGTTTAAAAAGCAATATGCAAACCTGTTAGTTGACTAAAGTGCAAAATAGCACACCAGCATTGACCGTGGTAATTGAATATGTAAAATAAATTCACCGTATGTCATAGAATGTAATGTCACTTATTTCTTTGTATTTTAACAATTTAGAAATCTCTGAAGGTTTACTTTTGTAAATGTCTACTGTTTTTTAATATTTCAACATCTAGGAGCCTGGGTGGCTCAGTGGGTTAAAGCTTCTGCCTTCAGCTCAGGTCATGATCCCAGGGTCCTGGAATCGAGCCCCACATCTGGCTCTCTGCTTAGCAGGAAGCCTGTTTCCTCCTCTCTCTCTGCCTGCCTCTCTGCCTACTTGTGATCTCTGTCTGTCAAATAAATAAATAAAATCTTTAATAAAAATATTTTAACATCTATAAAATTTCAGTTGATGAATCTCAGTCTCAATTGACGCAGTATCATACTTTAATTGGCAATATTTTTGTTCTGTTTCCCAGGGTTATGGAAAATTATAATTTGCCTTACTATATGGTGTATTATATTCTATGATATATGGTAAGTAATCAGAAGAGGGTGCGCTGTGGTTTAGAAGAAAAGGCTTCTTAGACCTTTCTCATTCATGTCCATCCCCATTTGGCTATGCACAAACTGGACGCAATTTTACACCACTGTCCTTAGTGTTTTATAATAGAGAGAGTTCAATCCTTAATGTCAAAATAGAACTGACTTTTAAAATATCCCGTTAGGGGCGCCTGGGTGGCCCAGTGGTCTAAGCCTCTGCCTTCGGCTTAGGCCCTGGTCTCAGGGTCCTGGAATCCAGCCTGCATCAGGCTCTCTGCTCATCGGAGTATATTATATATATTATATTATATTATATTATATTATATTATATTATATTATATATAGTATATTCACAATGTTGTACACCAATCTTCAGAATTTTGTCATACTCATTAAACAATGCCTTCCCTTTTCCCCTCTCCCAGTCCTTGGTAACTACCATTATACTCTCAACTGGATTTTGTTTATTTTTGTTATACTAAAATGGAGAACTAAAGCCTTTTACAGCCAGGTCTCAACAGGATTTTTCCCCATCAGCTTTTCCAAGTTAAACTTTTTTTTTTTAAACATTGTTGAAATAGGTGAATGTGAATCATGAAACCAAAAGAGGACACCTTTAGGCCTCAGCCTAAAGGGCTAGCATACCAGATTTCAAAAGTGTTACAGATCTGAATTTCTTTCATAATTTAAAGTGCTCAAAATAAATAAATAAATAAATAAAGTGCTCAAAAGATGACAACAGATGTGCAAGAGGTGAGTGTTTTCTATAAATGGTGATGGAAAACTGGATAGCCACATGAAAAAGAATGAAACTGGATCACTGTTTTATACCATACACAAAAATTTACTCAAAATAGAGTAAAGTCTTGAATGCAAGGCCATAAACCATAAAACTCCTAGAAGAAATCATAGGCTGTAAGCTCCTTGACATCAGTCTTGGCGATACTTTTATTTATTTTTTTTTAATCTGGCTCCAAAGGCAATGAGAACAAAAGCAAAAATAAACAAATGGGACTACATCAAGCTAAGAAGCTTCTGCATAATGAAGGAAACCATCAACAAAATAAAAAGGCAATGTACTCAATGGAAGAAAATATTTGCAAATTGTATATCTGATAAGGGGCCAATATCCATAGTGTATAAAGAACTCATATGACTCAATAGCAAAAACAAAAAGCTGATTAAAAAATGGACAGAGGATCCTAATAGACATTTTCTCCAAGAAAGATATACAGATGGCCAATAGCTTCATGAAAAGATTATCAACATCACTCATTATCTTCTGTGACTCCTATAATATGGATTTATTTTGCTTTATGGAATCCCTGATTCCCCTCAGTCTATCTTCATGACCTAATAGTTTTCTTTACCTCATCTTTTCAGCTTCCTCATATTCCATCATTTTGTATTTTATATAAATGATTCACTCTTCTGCTTTGTTCATCTTCATTTTTATGGCCTCCACTTGGGACTGCATCTCAGTGAGAGCATTTTTTATTTCAGCTTGTGTAGATTTTAGTTCTTCAATCTCTATTGCAAGGGATTCTCTAGTGTCTTCTATTCTTTTTCAAGCCTAGCTAGCATCTTTATAATCATTACTTTAAATTCTAGTTCAGACTTCTTATATCTGCATTGATTAAATTCCTTGCAATAAGTAGTACCTCCCATCGTTCCTTTTTGGTGAATTTCTCTTCTCATTTTGTCCGGAAAAGCAAAGAAGAAAGAAAGAGGAAACAATAATGAATCCAACAAGAACAACAACAGTATTAAGAAGGGCACAGATTGTGTGGAGTATTGCATATTATATGCAAACAATGAATCATGGAACACTACATCAGAAACTAGTGATGTACGATATGTTGACTAACATAACATAATAAAAAAAAAAACTACAGAGCAGCCTAGAGACAAAAAAAAAGAATAACAACAACACAAAAAGAAAAACAATGAAAACAACAACAAAACACTAGGTCCTGTGTGTTTTGGACTGCTTGTTAAAAATAACTAGATCGGGGACGCCTGGGTGGCTCAGTTGGTTAAGTGGCTGCCTTCGGCTCAGGTCATGATCCCAGCGTCCTGGGATCGAGTCCCACATCGGGCTCCTTGCTCGGCGGGGAGCCTGCTTCTCCCTCTGCCTCTGCCTGCCTCTCTGTCTGCCTGTGCTCACTCTCTCTCTCTAACAAATAAATAAATAAAATCTTAAAAAAAAAAACCTTTAAAAAAAATAACTAGATCCCAGGGCACCCGCGTGGCTCAGTTTGTTAAGCCTCTGCCTTCAGCTCAGGCCATGATCTCAGGGTCCTGGGATTGAGCCCCGCATCGGGCTCAGGGCTCGGCAGGGAGCCTGCTTTCCCCCCTCTCTCTCTGCCTACTTGTAATCCCTCTCTGTCAAATAAATAAATAAAATCTTTAAAAAAAATAACTAGATCCCAAAATAGAAAGAAAGAATGAATGAAAGATAAAGAAAGAAAGAAAAGAAAAGAAGAGAAAAGAAAGACAAAGTAACATACAATGAAATGAAGAGGAGCAGTGAGTTGGGGAAAATCCGAGGAGGAGACAAACCATAAGAGACTGTGGACTCTGAGAAACAAACTGAAGGTTTTGGAGGGGAGGAGGGTGGGGATTGTGTGAGCCTGGTGATGGGCATTAAGGAGGGCACGTATTGTATGGAGCACTGGGTGTGGTGCATAAATGATGAATTTTGGAGCACTGAAAAAAAATAAAGTAAAATGAAAAGAAAAAAAAACATACAATGAAATGAAACAAAAAATAATATATGAAGTATATAAAATGATAAAATAAATAATTGAAAAAAGAAAATAACCAAAAAGTATACTAAAATACTAAAGAATAAAAATAGAAATAATGCTATATACTGAACTTTGCAACCTGAACTTTGCAACCTTTTATGATCAGTAAACTTGGTGAGAGTGAGGTGTCTGTGCTGGTTTTGTGGGGAACAGGTATTTTGCATTGATTCTTTGTGTTTGTGTATATCATTGATTCTTTTATTTCTCTGGAATCTATAATTAATTTCCATTCTTGATAGAATTTTTTGATATGTTTAGTTAACCACTCTATAGTACATCATTACTTTTTGATATAGTGTTCAATGATTCATTAGTTGCATATAACACCCAGTGCTCATCACAGCATGTGCCCTCCTTACTACCCATCACCAAGCTACCCATTCTTCCCGCCCCCCTCTGAAACCTTCAGTTTGTCTCTTGGAGTCTATAGTCTTTCATGGTTTGTCTTCCTCTCTGATTTCCCCCCCTTCAATTTTCCCTCCCTTCCCCCATCCTGTTCCTTATGTTTCACGTATGAGTGAAACCATACAATAATTGTCTTTCTCTGACTGAGTTATATCACTTAGCACGATCCCCTCTAGTTCTGTCCATGTCAATGCAAATGGTGGGTATTCATCCTCACTGATGGCTGAGTAATATACCATTGTATACATGTACCACTTCTTTAATCCATTCATCTTTTGAAGGACATCTTAACTCCTTCCACAGTTTGGCTGTTGTGGACATTGCTGCTAAGAACATATGGGTGCATGTGCTCCTTCTTTTCACTATGTCTGTATCTTTGGGCTAAATACCTAGTAGAGCAGTTGCTGGGTCCTAGGCTAGCCCTATTTTCAACTTTTTGAAGAATCTCTATACTATTTTCTAGAGTGACTACACCAGCTTGCATTCCCACAAACCGCAAACAGTTCCACTTTCTCCACATCCTCACCAACATTTGTTGTTTCCTGTCTTATTAATTTTTGCCGTTCTAACTGGAGGAAGTTGGTATCTGATTGTGGTTTTGATTTATATTTCCCTGATGGCAAGTGATGTGGAACATTTTTTCATGTGTCTGTTAGCCATTTGTATGTCTTCTTTGGAGAAGTGTCTGTTCATGTCTTCTGCTCACTTTTTGACTGGATTATTTTTTCTTTGAGTGTTGAGTTTGAGAAGTTATTTATAGATCTTGGATACCAGCCTTTTATCTGTAATGTTATTTACAAATATCTTCTCCCATTCTATGGTTTTTCTCTTCATTTTGTTGTTGCATTGATTCTAAGGTGGATTAGTCCTAGTTGAAAAACGTCTCCAGTGAGCTAGGGCCAGGGTTTGGCGTATGTGGCTCTGGACTCCTTTAGGTGGTGCTCGTTTGCTCCCTGAAGTTTTCCAGAACTCATGAGCTAGATGAACATGGCTGTGCCAGAGTCTCTAGCTAGGAATTGAAAATGTGCCCTGTACTCTTCAGTAAGCCCTCAGAGAATAGCAGTCAATCACTCTGGTCTCCCTGGTTTCCGTCAGAACTCTGTGTTCACCCTGCTTGTGACTGAGGGTTTTTATCTCAGGCATGTAACTGAGTTTCAAAACTACAAATTTTAGGGAATTCCAAGATGAGAACCTGTACTGTTCCTCCCAGGGGAGGGGGCTTTTTCCATGCTTCTGCCTTTTGCTGATCCCCTCCCAGGAAAGCGGTCTCATGACCATGCAGTGCTTCACAGTTTACAGCAACACAGAGCAGAAAGCTGGCACCTAGACTCACAGTTCTCAGCTGTTTTACCTAATCCTATGCCAGGGAACTCTGCTGCATATCAGGCACCACCCATTCTTCTCATGACGCTGGAGATCTTGAGACTACTCTGTCACACCTGGGACTTCTCCCTGCTTCACCACCTGAGCACCTTTTAGCCAGGCACATACCCCACTATAGCAGACTTGGAAAAGTTCTGGTTTTCTACTCTGATACTTATAATACCTTGTGGTTGTCTGCCTTAAACAAGCTCCCTCCCCTCCACCATTTCCTCAGCTATATCACCTCAGATCAAGTCTCTGACCTTCCAACGTTCCAAATGGTGGTTATTTTCCTAATGGTCAACTTGTAGCATTTGTTTTCTCAGATCTCTGATTGATTTCTTGCGCTTTCACTAAGATTTGCTAACTATCTAGTTGTATTTGAGGGACAAGACAAACAGTGTTCCCCTACTCCTCCACTATCCTAACTCCTCCCATGGGAGACTTTTGATTACTGATTTAATTTCCTGCTGGTTATTCATCTGTTCAAGTTTTTTATTTCTTCCGTTTCAGTTTTGGTAGTTTATATGTTTCTAGGAATTTATTTCTTCTAGATTGCCCAATTTGTCAACATGAAATTTTTCATAATATTCTCTTATAATTGTTTGTATTTCTGTGGTGTTGGTTGTGATCTTTCCTTTCTCATTCATGATTTTACTTCTTTGGGTCCTTTTTATGATTTTGATAAGTCTGGCTCGGAGGTTATCAATTTTATTAATTCTTTTAAAGAACAATATCCTGGTTTCATTGATTTGTTCTATTATTTGTTTTTTTGTTTTTCTGTACCATTTGTTTCTGCTCTAATCTTTTATTTCCCTTCTTCTATTGTCTTTAGGTTTCATTTCTTATTCTTTTTCTAGCCTCTTTTGGTGTATGTTTAGGCTGTGGATTTGAGAGTTTTCTTGCTTCTTGAGGTAGGCTTGTTATACTATATTCTTCCCTCTTATGACCACTTTTGTTTCAGCCCAAAGAGTTTGGACCTTCATGTTTTCATCTTTGTTTCCACGATAGTAGTCTTCTGGGGGATCTACCCACTGATCTGGTTTTTGGTCACACTTGACTAAGAAAAGCAGCACCTGCAGAGGTCAGGGGGGTAAGGCTTGGTGTAAGGGTCTTAGGCTGATAATGTTGGTGCTGTGCTGCTTAGTTAAGTTAGTTTATGCTGAGGGGCTGGGGAGAGAAACGGCACCAGCCCCCCTCCTATGTCCCTGGAGAGGGTGTTCCCAGGAGAGTGAATAATCTCCAATCATGTATCCAAAACTTCCCTCAGATCCTTGCCTTGGCCCTGTATGTGGTCTGAGCTGTCTTCCTATCCAGCAGCACAGTGCACCTCTGTTCTATTCCAGGCATATCAGCTCAGTTTAAAAACTCCAATCTTTAGGGAGCTGGCATTGCCCAGAACCACACTGGTCCTCTGGGGGAAGTTGTCCCTATGCTGGGATTCATGCAGATTTGTCTCAGGAGGGCAGTCACACCAAAGTGCAAGGGTATGGGATTTGGAGTAAATCGCTGCAAAGAGCCATTGTGCAGGTTATCTGCTCTCAGCAGGTATCTCTGTGCCTATGTTGAAGGGCAGGTGAGGAAAATGTCACCTGCAGTCCTCTTTGTCCCCCAGAGAGGCAACTCTGCTTCTCTCAAATTCACTCTAAGAAGGGGGAAACTTCTCTACCAGTGTGTATCAGGCAATCTTCAGATTGTGCCCTCTGTCCCCCAGTTACCTGCCTGCCTTCTCTACAGGAGCTCTGCAGTGCTCCCAGAACTCTTATTCCAGCCATACCACAGACCTCTAAAATTTTGAGACCTGCTGGTTGCAGAAACTCACAAAAATCAGCCCCTCTTGTTTTTCCCCATCAATGTCTTTAGAGAGGTGTTTTCCTTGTGTGATCCCCTGTGTGGTCCTCTCTGTCTCTGTGACCAGGGCTCCCTCCTACAGAAAGCTGCAGCACCCTTCTTCCCTTTCTTCCCCAAATTAAATCTCTGCACCTCCTACCTACATCAATGTGGCCTCTTCTCTCCCTCTAGTTGTGCAGTTTAGTCTGTCAGTCCTCAGATCAATGTCTTGGGTATTCAGAATGATTTGATGTTTATCTAGCTGTGTTCGAGGGACAATGCAATGTTAAAGCCCTCCTACTATTCCACCATCTTAGCTTCTTCTACCCCATGGCTTATTTATTTTATAACTAGAAGTTTGTATCTTTTCACTTCCTTTATCCATCTGGCCCACCCCTTTCATCTGCCTCTGGGAACCACCAATCTGTTGTCTGTATCTATGAGCTTGGTAAGGTATCTCTTTGTTTGTTTTTTAATTCCACATGTATGTGAGATCACATGGTATCTGTCTTTCTCCTGTCTGACTTATTTGACTTAACATTACACTCTCTAGGTCCATCAATATTGTTAAAGATAGCAAGATTTCATGCTTTTTTATTGCTGAGTAGTATTCCATTGTGTGTGTGTCTGTGTGTATATATAGACATATATCTCCATACCATTTATTTTTCCATTCATCCATTGATGCATACTTGTGTTGTTTTCATATCTTGGCTATTATAAATAATGTTGCAATGAATATCGGTACATATATCTTTTCATGTTAGTGTTTTTGTTTTCTTTGGATAAATACTGACAAGTGAAATTTTGGGGTCATATGGTAACTCTATTTTTAATTTTTTGAGGAATATCCATGGTAGACATCTTAATGTGTGTTAGGGATCATTTTATTGTGGTTTACATTTGCATCTCCCTAATGACTAGTGATATTAAGCATTTTTTTTTAATGTGCTTATTGGATACTTGTGTATCTTCTGTGGAAAAATGCCTTTTTGAATCTGACCATTTTAAAATTTAGTTATCTTTTTTTATTATTGAGTTGTAATTTTTCTTTGTATATTCTGGATATCAGACTCTTATCAACTGTATGATTTGCATTCTGTAGGTTGTTTTTTCACTTTTTAAATTTTTTTCACTTTTATGATAGTGTTCATTCATCCACAAATTTTTAGATGAAGTCTAATTAACCTTTTTGTTGTTGTTTTGCTTTGAGTGTCATATCTCTGGACCATTACCAAATTCAATGTGATAAAGATGTGACCTTGTTTTTTTTACATAAGTGTGTTGTAGATTTAGATATTATTTTTAGATATTATTATTTTGGATATCATTGAGTTAATTTTGACATATGGTGGAAGGTAGAAATCTAACTTCTTTTTTTTCATATAGATATTCAGTTGTTTTCAGCATTAGTTTTTGGAGATACTGCTTTCCCCCTGAATGGTTTTGGCACCCTTGTTAATAATCAGCTGACCACAAATACATGGATTTATATCTGTACTCTTGATTTTGGTGTGTTTAATAGTGTCCCGCATGTCTCTGAATTTAATTTTTTTTTAAAGATTTTATTTATTTATTTGACAGACAGAGATCCCAAGTAGGCAGAGAAGCAGGCAGAGAGAGAGGAGGAAGTAGGCTCCCTGCTGAGCAGAGAGCCCGATGTGGGGCTCGATCCCAGGACCCTGAGATCATGACCTGAGCCGAAGGCAGAGGCTCTAACCCACTGAGCCACCCAGGTGCCCCCATTTAATTTTTTTTTTCCTTTTATGTGTCTCAGAATGAGTAATCCCAATACACCAACTTTATCAATTATTTCTTCAGCTTGCTCAAATATTCTGTTAAGCCCCTCTAGTGCTTTTTTTTTTTTTTAATTTCAGTTACTGCACTTTCCAACCTCTTAATTTCTATTTGGCTCTTTTAAAAAATTTCTACCTCTTTATTGATATTCTTTATGAGATACCAATCTCATAATTTTCTCATTTTTTCCCAATTTTTTATTTAAATTCCGGTTAGTTAACATACATTGTAATATTAGTTTCAGGTGTAGAATTTAGTGATTCATCACTGACCTACAACACCCAGTGTTCATCACAACAAGTGTCCTCCTTAATCCCTATCACCTATTTAACCCATCCCCCTGCCCACCCCCCCTCCAATAACCCTCAGTTTTTTCTCTGTAGATAAGGGTTTGTTTCCTGGTCTTCATCTCTCTCCCCACCGTGTTCATTTGTTTTGTTTCTGAATTTCCACATATGATTGAAATTATATGGTATTTGTCTTTCTCTGACTAACTTATTTCACTTAGAATAATACTCTATGTCTCCATCTATGTCATTGCAAATGGAAAGATTTCAGTTTTTTTTATGGCTCAGTAATATCCCACTGTGTGTATATAAATACCACATCTTCTTTATCCACTCATCAGTTGATGGACATTTTCTTTAGTTCTTTAGAAATGGTTGTCTTTCTCTGTGTATAGCTTATTATTTTCTATGTAAGGAACACACTTTCCTTATTTATTTGCATGCTTTATAATTTTGTTGAAAACAGTATATTTTAAATAATACAATCTGAAAAATTTTGCAGATCAAATTTTCTGTTCCTAGGATTTATTGTTTTTGTTACTTCTGATAGCATTGTATCTTGTTTGTTGAGTGACTTTTTGAAACTAATACTATATACTCTGTATTTTGTCATTCGTGCAGTCACTGAAGTCTCTGTTCCATTAGTTTAGTGGTTGGGTAATTATTGCAAAAATATTTCCTTACATGTCTGTAATCAATAGGTCTCCCAGGAGTTCTGTGTACCTGTTTGTGCATGCCTTCACCATTCAAACAGGAATCGACAATTATTTCATCTTCACTTCCTGCTTGCACTGAGCCTCAAAGTCAGCCAGAGGTAAGGACTCTGCTTCTTTGGTTAGTACCCACACAGTCCTGGGCATATGCACATGTGTATGCATATGTGTGGTCTTCTAGATTACCAGGAATACAGTAAATCTTTCATTTTCTTTTTTTTTCTGAAGATTTATTTATGTATTTGAGAGCAAAAAAGAGAGGTGGGAGGGGCAGGGAGAAAGGGAAAGAGAAACTTAAGCACACTCTGCATCAAGCAGGGTGTCAGATGCATGACCCTGAGTTCATGACCTGAGCTGAAACTGAGTCAAATACTAAACCTACTACACCACCCAGGCACCGCTATTAGAACTTTTCAAATCCCAAATGGAAATTCATTTCCAAGCTTTTCCATCTAACCTCTTTTATTATCCTATTTTTTGCAACATTGTTTTTTAATAACATTTTTATTTATTTGAGAATGAGAGGGGGAGAGAGAGAGAGAGAGAGAGAGAGAGAGAGTGAGTGGCGAGGGGCGGGGATGCAGAGGAAGAAGCAGACTCCCTTCTGAGCAGGGAGCCTGGACTGGGGTTTAACCCCGGGACCTGGAATCATGATTTAAGCCAAAGGCAGTTGCTCAACTTACCGAGCCACCCAAGCATCCTTGCAACATTGTTTGATTAGTGATATTGAATTCCTTTCCATGTGCTTATTTATCATTTATATATCTTCTTTAAAGAATAGTGTATTCAAGTCCTCTGACCATTTTTTAGTTAGGTTGCTTATGATTTGTTGACTTCATACGAGTTTTTGATATATTTTGGGTATGAATCCCTTATCATTAATGCATATATTTTTCCCATTGTGTAGGTTGCCTTTCACTTCATTGTGTCCTTTGATGCATAGAATTATAAAATTTCAATGTAGTGCATTTTATCTATTTTAATTTTGGTTACCTGTGGTTTTAATGAAATTGTTCCTCTATTCCGCACTCCCTCATATACCCAATGATTTCTTCTAAGAATTTTATAATTTTAGCTTTTATATTTAGGTCTTTGATTCATTGAAATTTAAATTTTTGCATGTGGTTTAAGAGTCCAACTTAATTATTTTGCCTTTGGATATCCAGTTTTCCAATGTAATTTGTTGAAAAGACTGTCCTTTCTCCATTGTATGGTGTTAGTACTTTTGTTGAAAATTATTTGAACATATATGCAATAGTTTATTTCTTAGCTTTTTATTCTACTGCATTGGTCTATATAAATGTCTTTAAGTTAGCATCATAAACCTTTATTTTAATGTTACTTTGTAATTTTTTGAATTCAGGAAGCATGGGATCACTGACTACATTCTTTTTCAAGACTATTTTGGATATTTGGGATCTGTTGATATTCTTGATATTGAATTTTAGAATGGATTTTTCTACTTTTGTAAAAAAGACCACTGGGATTTTGATAAAGGTTGAATCAAATCTGTATATTACTTAGTGTAGTATTTATATTTTTTCAATCTTTATTGAGATATAATTAATATACAGCACTGTATAAGGTATAGAGCATAATGACTTCAATTTCATACATTGAAAAATCATTATCAAAGTAAGTTTAGTTAACATCATCAAATATAAATTAAAAAAAAGAAAAAAATTCTCTTGTGATAAGAGGTCTTGGAATTTCCTTCTTATCAACTTTCCAAAGTAGCATAATGTTAAAGATAGCCATGATGTACATTACATCCCCAGTACTTATTTACCTTATACATGGAAGTTTGTACTTTTTGGTACCTTCTTCACACATCCCCACTTACCACCCCCGACACTGTAATCCCAAATTTGAACTATTTTTATATATTTTGATTTTGTTTTCCAGTTCCTACATACAAATAAGGTCATATACTGTTTGCCAAGTTTCACTTACCGTAATGCCTTGAGGTCTATTCTTATTGTCACAAATATCATGAGTTCCTTCTTACTGGTGCCCTAAATACTAAACTGTACATATACCACAATTTCTTTATCCATTCATCCATTGATGGACATTTTTTTTCTTTCAAGATTTCATTTAAATTTTAGTTAGTTAACATATAGTGTAGTATTAGTTTCAGGGATAGAATTCAATGATTCATCACTCGTATATAACACCCAGTGCCCATTACAGCAAGTTCCAATCTTAATATCCATCATCCATTTACCCCACCTCTCCACCTCCCCTCCAACAACCCTCAGTTTGTCTCCTACTGTTAAGAGTCTCTTATGATTTGCCTCCCTCTCTGTTTTTATCATATTTTATTTTTCCTTCCCTTTCATTGATGGACATTTAATTTGTTTCCATGTCTAGGGTACTGTACATAAGACTGCAATGAACATGAGTATGCCAATATCTGATATTTCTTCAACACAATGTATTCAGTTCCTTCAGCTATTTCTTCAGAAGTGCAATTACTATATTGTATGGTAGTTCCTTTTTTAATTTTTTCACTTTTATTGAGAAATAATAGACATAATCTTTGTATGTGTTTAAAGAATTCATCATAATGGTTTGATACACATATACTGTGCTTAGGTGGCTTCCATCTTTTCCTAAAGATGCAATGAGAAGAAAACTACAATAAGTTTAGGTGGCTTCCATCTTTTCCTAGAGATAAAATGAGAAGAAAACAAAAACAGAAGGAAATTTTTAAAAAATCTTTCTGAAGAGAAATCACGATTTACTCTAGTACTTTCATATATATCATACAACAGTGTTATCTATAGTTATCACATTATATAATATATCCCTAGCAATCTAGTACTTATTTATTCTATATCTGGAAATTTGTACCCTTTGAACACATTTTTATAGTTACCCTTCTTTCACCCTCTGACTCTGGTAACCAAAAGTCAAAGAGATTATTGTCTGTGGTTTCCTTGGGATTTTATTTCAGGTCTCACATACAGATCTTTAATCCAATTTGAGTTTATTCTTGTGTATGGTATAAGAAAGTGGAACACATTCATTATTTTTCATCTTGCTATCAGGGTTTTCCCAGCATTATATATTGTAAAGACCATCTGGCCCCATTATATATTATTGCCTCCTTTGTCATAGATTAATTGAGCATACAAGCATGCATTTATTTTGGGCTTTCTATTCTATCCCATTGATATATGTATCTATTTTTGTGCTAGGACCACATATTATGGCTACTACAGCTTAGTATATTTGGAAATCTGGGACTGTAAAACCACCAGCTTTTTTTTTTTTCTTTCTCAAGACTGCTTTGGCTATTCAATGTCCTTTGTAGTTTCATGCAAATGTTAGTATTATTTGTTATAGTTTTTTGATGAATGTGGTTGGCTTCTTTTTTTAATTTTATTTTTAATCAGTTTTTATATTATTAAGTTCAGTTAGTCAACATATAATATATCATTAGTTTTTGATGTAATGTTCAATAATTCATTAGTTGTGTATAACAGTGCTCATCACCACATGTGCCCTCCTTAGTATCCATTACCCAATAACACTTTTCCCCCTCCCCTCTATAAGCCTCAATTAGGTTCCTGGAGTCCAGAGTCTCTCACAATTTGTCTCCCTGTCTGATTTTTTTCTCTTTCAGTTTTCCCTCTCTTCCCCTGTGGTCCCTACACTATTTCATGCTCCAGATATGAGTGAAACCATATGATAATGGACTTTCTCTGCTTGATTTATTTCACTCGGCATAATCCCCTTCAGTTCCATCCATGTTATGCAAACGATAGGTATCCATCTTTTCTGATGGCTGAGTAAAATTCCACTGGATATATGAACCACATCTTCTTTATCCATTCATCCATCGAACAACATCTTGGCTCCTAAAACAGTTTGGCTATTGTGATTATTGCTGCTATGAACACTGGGGTGCATGTGGCCCTCCTTTCCACATCTGTGACTTTGGGATAAATACCTAATAGTGCAATTAATGGGTCTCTTCTGTATATAGCTGTCCAATTATCTAGCACCATTTACTGGAGAGACTGTCTTTCTTCTATTTGCATTTTTTTCCTGCTTTATCAAAGATTATTTGACCACAGAGTTGAGGGTCCATATCTGGGGTCTCTACTCTGTTCCATTGTCTATATATTTGTTTTTGTGTTAATACCATGCTACTTTGGTGATCACAGCTTTGTAATAAAGCTTGAAATCATGCACTGTGATGACCCAAGCTTTGTTTTTCTTTTTCAACATTTCCTTAGCAATTCGGGGTCTTTTCTGGTTCCACACAAATGTTAGGATTGTTTGTTCCAGCACTTTGAAAAATGCCATTGGTAGTTTGATAGAGATGGCATTGAAAGTTTAGATTGCTCTGGGTAGCATAGATTTTTTTTTTAACTTTATTTTTTCAGTGTTCCAAGATTCATTGTTTATGCACCACACTCAGTGGTCCATGCAATGCAATACATGCCCTCCTTAATATCTACCATCAGGCTTACCCAACCCCCCCCTTCTCCCCTACAAAACCCTCAGTTTGTTTCTCAGAGTCCACAGTCTCTCATGGTTCATCTCCCCTTCCGATTTCCTCCAAAACCCTTCTCCTCTCCTCCTCCCCATGTCCTCCGTGTTATTCCTTATGCTCCTCAAGTAAGTGAAACCATATGATAACTGACTCTCTCTGCTTGACTTATTTCACTCAGCATAATCTCCTCCAGTCCCGTCCATGCTGATGCAAAAGTTGGGTATTCATTCTTTCTGATGGAGGCGTAATATTCCATTGTATATATGGACCATATCTTCTTCACTTGATCTTAGCCAAAAGGCCGAGAAGCGATGGAGGACCATATCTTCTTTATCCATTCATCTGTTGAAGGTCATCTTGGCTCTTTCCACAGTTTGGCGACTGTGGCCATTGCTGCTATGAACATTGGGGTACAGATGGCCCATCTTTTCACTCCCTCTGTATCTTTGGAGTGCAGCATAGACATTTTAACAATGTTTATTCTTCCCATTCATGAGCATGGTATGTTTTTCCATCTTTTTGTGTCTTCGACAATTTCTTTCATGGGTATTCTGTAGTTCCTAGAGTGTATATGTTTTACCTCTTTGTATAGGTTTATTACAAAGTACCTTATTGTCTTTGGTGCAATTGTAAATCGAACTGATTCTCTAATTTCCCATTCTATAATTTTATTGTTAGTGTATAGTGTATAAGAAAGCAACTGATTTCTGTGCATTGATTTTATATTCTGCCACATGACTGAATTGGTGAATGAGTTCTAGTAATTTGGGAGTGGAGTCTTTGGGTTTTCCATATTAAGTATCATGTCATCTGTGAGGAGAGGGAGTTTGACCTCTTCTTTGCCAATTTGAATACATTTTATTTCTTTTTGTTGTCTGATTGCTGTTGCTAGAACTTCTAGTATTATGTTGAACAGTAGTGGTGATAGTGGCATCCTTGTCATGTTCCTGATCTCAATGGGAAGACTCTCAGCTTTTCCCCATTGAGAATGATATTCGCTGTGGGTTTTCCATAGACACATTTAATGAAATTGAGGATTGTTCCCTCTATCCCTGTACTCTGAAGAGTTTTAATCAGGAAATGATGCTGTATTTTATCAGATGCCTTTTCTGAATCAATTGGGAGGACCATGTGGTTCTTCTCTCTTCTTTTATTGATTTGTTCTATCACATCGGTTGCTCTGTGAATGTTGAACCACGTTTGCATCCCAGGGATAAGTCCCACCGGGTCCTGGTGGATAATCTTTTTAATGTACTTGGATCCTGTTAGCTAGAATCCTGCTGAGAATTTTGGAATCCATATTCATTAGGGATATTGGTCTGAAATTATCCCTTTTGTTGGGGTCTTTGCTTGGTTTGGGTATCAAGGTAATAATAGCTTCATAGAAAGATTCTGTAAGTTTTCTTCTCTATCTATTTTTCTAAACAGCTTCAGGAGAATAGGTATTATTTCTTCTTTGAATGTTTGGTAGTCTTCCCCAGGGAATCCATCAGGTCCTGGAATCTTGTTATTTGGAAGGTTTTTCATCACTGCTTCCAACTCCTTACTATTTATTGGTCTATTCAGGTTGTCAATTTCTTCCTGCTTCAGTCTTGGAAGTTTATAGGTTTCCAAGAATACATCCATTTCTTCTAGGTTCCCCAACTTATTGGCATATAACTACTGATAATAATTTCTGATCATTGTTTCTATTTCCTTAGTGTTAGTCATAATCTCTCCCCTTTCATTCATATTTTTATTAGTTTGGGTCCTTTCTCTTTTCTTTTGGATTAGCCTGCCAGTGGTTGATAGCAATCCTATTAAATTTTTCAGAGAACCAGCTTCTAGTTTCATTCATGTGTTCTATCATATCTCTGGTTTCTAATTCATTCATCTCTGCTCTAAATGGGTTATGTCTCTTCTCATGTTGGGGTACACTTAATTTGTTGATTTTCCAGTTCTTTACGTTGCAAAGAGGGTTTGTGTATTCAGAATTTTTTTTTCTATTTTTTTTAAGTGAGGCTTGGATGGCTATGTACTTCCCCCCTAGGACTGCCTTTGCCATATCCCATAGGTTTTGGACCAATGTGTCTTCATTCTTATTGGTTTCTATGAATTGTTAAGTTCTCCTTTGATTTCCTGGTTGATCTAAACATTCTTGAGTGGGATGGTCTTTGCTTCCAAGTGTTCGAATTTTTTCTAAACTTTTTCTTGTAATTGAGTTCCAGTTTGAAAGCATTATCATATGAGAATATGCAGAAAATTATCTCCATCTTTTGGCATTGGTTGAGACCTGATTTGCAACCTAGTATGTTGTCTATTCTGGAGAAAATTCCATGTGCTCTTGAGAAGAATGAGTATTCTGTTGTTTTAGTGGAGAGTTATGTATATATCTATGAGGTCCATCCAGTCCAGTGTGCATTCAAAGTTCTTGTTTCTTAAAGATTTTATTTATTTATTTGTCAGAGAGAGAGAGAGAGAGAGAGAGCAAGCACAGACAGAGAGGCAGGCAAAGGCAGAGGGAGAAGCAGGCTCCCTGCTGAGCAAGGAGCCCAATGTGGGACTCGATCCCAGGATGCTGGGATCATGACCTGAGCCAAAGGCAGCCGCTTAACCAACTGAGCCACCCAGGCGTCCCTTCAAAGTTCTTGTTTCTTTGTTGATTTTCTGCTTAAATGATCTGTCTGTTGCTGAGAGTGGTGTGTTAAGATCCCCTACAGTTAACATATTCATATCAATATGTCTTTCTTTGATTTACAGTTGGCTTATGAAGTTGGCTGCTCCCATGTTGGAGGCATAGATATTTACAATTGCTAGATCTTCCTGTTGGATAGACCCTTTAAGAATGATATAGTGTCCTGGGATGCCTGGGTGGCTCAGTGGGTTAAGCCTCTGCCTTCGGCTCAGGTCATGATCCCAGGGTCCTGGGATTGAGCCCCACATCAGGCTCTCTGCTGAGTAGAGAGCCTGCATCTCCCTCTCTGCCTGCCTCTCTGCCTACTTCTGCCTACTTGTGATTTCTTTCTCTGTCAAATAAATAAAAAAATCTTTAAGAATGATATAGTGTCCTTCTGGATATTTAGCTACAGTCTTTAACTTAAAATCTAATGGTCTAATATGAGATTTGTTACCTCAGCTTTCTTTTAACATCTGTTGACATGAAAGATGATTCTCCATCCCTTCACTTTCAGTCTGGATATACAATTAGGTTCAAAATGCATCTCTCGTAGACAGTATATGGATGAGTCATATATTTTCGTTGAATCTGCAGCCTTGTGCCATTTTAATGGGAGCATTTAGGTCATTCATGGTAAGAATGGTTATTGAAAGGTATTTTTTTACTGTCATCATGTTGCCTGTGAGAACCTTGTTTCTGTAGATTGTATTTGTAAATTTCTGTTCTATATCAGTCTTGGGGTCTTTCTTCTTTTATGCCCCCCCCCTTAATATTTCTTGTAGTGCTGGCTTGGTGGTCACATAATATTTTAGTCTTTGCTGGTCTTGGAAGCTCTTTATCTCTCCATCCATTCTAAATGTCAGCCTTTCCAGATAAAGTATTCTTGATTGCATGTTCTTCTCATTAGTGCCCTGAATATGTCTTGCCAGCCCGTTCTGGCTTGCCAGGTTTCTGTGGACAGGTCTGACATTATTTTGATATTCCTCCCTCTGTAGTTAAGGAGTCTCTTCCCTTAGCTGCCGTTAAGATGATTTCTTTTATGATTATGAATTTATGATTTGCAAACTTCACAATCTCATGTCTAGAGGGCTTTTTACACTCATTAATTCTGGGGGGTGTCCTCTCTGCATCTATTACATGAACACTTGTTTGATTCCCCAGATTAGGGAAATTCTCAGCTAGGATTTGCTCACCTATATCCTCTAGATCTCTCTCTCTCCATCCCCTCAGGGATCCCGATGATTCTGACATTGGAACATTTCATGGGATCATTTATTTCCCTAATTCTGTTTTCATGGCTTCTAAGCTTTTTGTGCCAGAGCTCCTCCTGATCCTTCTTTTATATCAGTTTGTGTTCTAGACCATGAATTTGATCTCTGCTTCATTTACCTTAGCTGTTAGAGTGTTAAGATAAGATTGGATCTCACTGATAGCATTTTTAAGTTCTGCCCTTAGTGAGTCTATGTTTCCACTTATGGTTTTCTCCATCCTAGCCATTTTCTGGATAACTGTTATCCTGAATTTAATTTCCAACATCTTGCTTATATCCATATCCAACAGTTCAGTGACAGAGGTCACAGTCTCTGAATTTTTCCTCTATTGGGGGTTCCTCCCCCTTGTCATTCTGGTGACAATTTGTTGAGGGAATGTATAGATTCCAAACTATTGACCACAATCCATGAAAGATGGGCCTGTTTTATAGGGTCTTTGGGGGTCTTGGCCTCTTGTTTTTTCAGTCTGTCTTCTGGGGGAAGGGCCTGCTGCACTGTACTCAAGCAACCTTATTAGGGCATAATTGCCTTGCCTGCTGTGGTCGGGGATGGCCTCACTAATAACCAGTTTTGGGGGGGTTGTTCTCTGGTGGCTTTCCCTGGTGGATTTCTGGGTCCCTTCCAAGAGTCAGAGTTTGTGTCCAAACTTCTGTCTCAGAACAGAGAGATCATAGATTGTTCCCCAGAAAACACTCCAGGTCATACTGCTTCATGGATTGTTTCTGTAAACTTCTTTTCTATATCACTGTTGGGGTCTTTCTCCTTTTAGAGAATCCCCCTTAATATTTCTTGCAGGGCTGGCTTGGTGGTCACATACTTTTTTTTAGTTTCTGCAGGTCTTCAAAGCTCCCTGTCTCTTCATCCATTCTGAATGACAGCTTTGCTGGATAAATTATCCTTGACTGCATGTTCTCATTTAGTACCCTGAATATATCTTCTCATTAATACCCTTTCTGGCTTACCAGGTCTCTGTGGATAGTTCTGACATTATTATGATATTCCTCCCTCTGTATGTAAGAAATCTCTTCCCCCAATCCACTTTCCTGTTTTCTTGGATCTAAGACTTGCAAATTGTACTACTATATGTCAGGACATCGGTCTGTCCTCATTGATCTTGAGAGGGGTCCTCTCCACCTCTCAGACACGAATGCTTGTTTCCTTCTCCAGATTAGGGAAGTTCTCAGCCATGTTTTGTTCAACTGTATCTTCTAGACCTGTTTTTCTCTCCATCCCCTCAGGGATCCCAATAATTCTAACATTGTAACATTTCATTCTGTCACTAAATCTCTCAGTTTGGTTCCTTGGGTTTTAACTTGTTTCCCCCATGCTGCCTCAATTTCCATCTTTTCTATCATCTTATCTGCTATCTCATGAATTCGTTCTTCTTACTTGTTTACCCTGTCAGTCAGCTTATCCAGCTTAGACTGTATTTCATTCATAGCATTTTTAAATGAAGCCTGATTAGATCTCATTTCTCCCCTTACAGATTCTGTATTTTCATTAATATTTTCCTCAAGCCTAGATATTGCCCTGATAATTTTTACTCTGAAGTCAATATCTGACATCTTGGTTATATACATATTCAATAGTTCTGTGGCAGAGGCCACATTCTCTGGTTCTTTTTTGGGGGGGGGATTCTTCTTTTAGTCATTCTGTTGAGGGATGGTTGAGTGAAAGAGCAGAGTCCAAACTATCACCCAGGGCACAAGCAAGATCCAATCTAGGAAAATCCGGAGTGGTCGGAATTCACCACCAAAAGAATGAAGTCCTGGGGAGAGGCAAGAATCTTGAGAAGTAGGAGACCCTATTTCACCTGATCCCTTAAAGTGAGCTAAATATCTACCAGAACACTCTGAATACCCATGAAATCAGCTTGAGATGTAGGATTATATGCTGCTGGATCTCTATGGGGACAGAAGGCACCAGTGGAGAAGTAGAGTGGGAATGCTTGGACTGATATCAGATGATAAGCAGAAGAGGGAGGGAGCCACCTGAAGTGAACAATTGGAAAGTAATACCCCACTATGTAAGTGGCCTGTGGTTGGGGACCAGCATTAACTCTGAGTCCGGTTAAAAGCACTCAAAAAGAGGAAAACATCTTAAGGGGCAACTGGTGGAATTGGGCAGTCATGGGCACAAACCTAAGCTCATGGACCCAGGACGGCCACCACTGGCAACCACCCATGCCAGAAAGAGTGAGGCAGAGCCTCCAGTTCCTGGTCCCTAAGCACCAAGCTGTGTGCTGCTTACACCACCGATCAGCTGGCCGCACTCCCACCCACGTTTGGAGGAGTCTGGTGGGTGCTCTCTAGAATCACACCCTTTTGCATTCTGCCCATACTGGGCAACCTGGGTTTGAACGCACTCCCTGCCAGTGCCTGAGAGAGCTTGGTGTGGGTGCTACCTGGCAGTCTCTAGGACCAGCCAAGGGTCTGGACATTTCCAGTCCATGTCTGAAGGAAATCAGTGTGATCTCTGGTCGGGATCCCTCGGTGCACCTGGTGGCATGGGCATGGTGCCCAGATAGCAGTCCCGGCAAAGGCAACCACCAGAAATGGGCTGCCTGGAACAATATCACTCCCACTTTTAGTGGCACAGGGTTCAGAGACAAGTAGGCACTTCGGGCAACCCCTGAGACAGTAGCTGGGGTGCACACACTGCCTGTGGGAGGTGGCGTGGTTCAGCAGAGTTTGCAAAAGGGAAGTCTGTGTTCTAGACCACTCAGAGGGGAGCAGACTGATGCTTCTCTCTGAGGCGGAGGTCTGGGTGCAGTGTGCATTCCACAAAAACTCTGAAAAGTCACAAAAAGCTGCAAAAAAACTCAAAATACCAACAAAACCAAAAACCCTCCAGAGAACAAGAGCCTGAAAAACTGGTTTCCATAGAGCTCAGCCCCTTGATAGGGGGCAGGATGACTCAACCCAAGCAAGAGGGACTTAAAAACAATGCAACAGGCCCCTCCCCCAGAAGAGAAGCCAAAAAAATGAGAAGACAATCACCACAGGGTCCCCATAAAACAGGAAAACCTCAACATCAGGAGAAAACAATATATGAATCTCCGGGGATTGCCCTAAAAGCTGTATATTTCATAGATATAACTTTTTTTTAATTCGTTCTCATGATTATTGTTCTTTTAATTTCTTGAACCTACCTACCGTTACAACTAGAGGTTTAATCAACATTCTTCATAACAACATTTTAACTTGAAGTTTTTTCATACATACATCTGTGTTTTTCTTTTTCTTTAATTTTTTTCTTTTTTAAAATACATATAGATATAAACTTCAAGGTAATCCATTTTCCCCATTAAATACTACCCCTATGTATAAACCAGTTTTAATCTCCCTTTATCTCTGGAACGTTCAGCCCTTCAGCAAAGATAACAAGATAAACCCAGGAAGGACCAAAATAATCTTCCTCACCCACATCAGGCATTTATAACCACCTTCCCAGCTTTTTTTTCTTTTCTTTTTTTTTTTTAAGATTGTATTTATTTATTTGTCAGATAGAGACAGAGCACAGGAGCAAGCACAGGCAGACAGAGTGTCAGGCAGAGGGAGAAGCAGGCTCCCTGCCGAGCAAGGAGCCCAATGTGGGACTCGATCCCAGGACACTGGGATCATGACCTGAGCTGAAGGCAGCTGCTTAACCAACTGAGCCACCCAGGTGTCCCCCAACCTTTTTTTTTTTTCTGTCAGTATTTCTCTGTATCTGTTTTTGTACTGGTATTATATAAAACTTATTCTTGGGGTTCATTTTGACTGGGTTCTTTTTTTTTCTTGTCATTTACTTTTTTTTTCTTTTTTAAAAAATTAAATTAACATATAATCTATTATTAGCCCCAGGGGTACAGGTCTGAATCGCTAGGTTTACACACTTCACAGCACTCACCATAGCACATACCTTCAATATCAATAACCCAATGTCAATAACCCCACCACCCTCTCCCTACCCCCTTCCCCCAGCAACCCTCAGTTTGTTTTCTGAGATTATGAGTCTTTTATGGTTGGGGCACCTGGGTGGTTCAGTGGGTTAAGCCTCTGCCTTCGGCTCGGGTCATGATCCCAGGGTCCTGGGATCTAGCCCTGTGTCAGGCTCTCTGCTCAGCGGGAAGCCTGCTTCCTCCTCTCTCTCTGCCTGCATCTCTGCCTACTTGTGATATCTGTCTGTCAAATAAATAAATAAAATCTTTAAAAAAAAGAGTCTTTTATGGTTTGTCTCCCTCCTGATCCCATCTTGTTTCATTTATTCCTTTCCTATCCCTCAAACCCCCCATGTTGCCTCTCAACTTCCTCATATCAGGGAGATCATATGATAATTGTCTTTCTCTGACTGACTTATTTCACACAGCATAATACCCTCTAGTTCCATCCATGTCATTGCAAATGGCAAGATTTCATTTCTTTTGATGGCTACATAGTATATACATAGCACTTCTTTATCCATTCATCTGTTGATGGACATCTAGTTTCTTTCCATAGTTTGGCTATTGTGGACATTGCTGCTAAAAACTTTCGGGTGCATGTGCCCCTTCGGATCACTACATTTTTATCTTTAGGTAAATACACAGTAGTGCAATTGCTGGGTCGTAGGATAGCTCTATTTTCAATTTTTTGAGGAACCTCCATGCTGTTTTCCAGAGTGGTTGCACCAGCTTGTATTCCCACCAACAGTGTAGGAGGGTTCCCCTTTCTCCACATCACCAACATCTGTCATTTCCCAATTTCTTAATTTAAGCCATTCTGGAGGAGGAGTCAAGATGGCAGAGAAGTAGCAGGCTGAGACGACATCAGGCAGCAGGAGATCAGCTAGATAGCCTATCAAACCATTCTGAACACCTACGAATCCAACAGGAGATCGAAGAGAAGAAGAGCAACAATTCTAGAAACAGAAAATCGACCACTTTCTAAAAGGTAGGACCAGCGGAGAAGTGAATCCAACGTGACAGGAAGATAGTCCCCGGGGGGAGGGGCCGGCTCCCAGCAAGCGGCAGAACAACGGAGCACAAAATCAGGACTTTTAAAAGTCTGCTCCGTGGAGGTACATCACTCCAGAGGCTAAACTGGGGTGAAGACCTCGCAGGGACAGCGTGGACTCAGGTCCTGCGGGGTCACAGAAGGATCGGGGGTGTCTGAGTGTCGCAGAGCTCACAGGAATTAGAGCAGGGAAGCTGGCTGCCGAGACAGAGCCGAGGAGTGAACTCTCAACTCAGGGTTACCTAGAACCGTAATCTGTGATGCGGGCCGGTGCTCTGTGCGTGGGGTCGCCACAAGATCCGGGGAGACTCCGACCTGGGAGAGCCCAGGGATCTGCGGGGTTTGGAGACTCCAGGTAGGACTCTGCCAGAGACAGAGACGCTTGGTCACAGGCTGGGTGACCTTGGAGCGCAGCCAGAGGCCAGTGAGATGGGACTGATTGCATGCAATTTTCTCCAAGTGCGGCTGGAGGCTGGGGAGACAGGAGTGATTAAGCGCTTTTCTCTGAAGGCGCACTGAAGACTGGGGCCCCGAGCCCTAGGATCCTCTGAGCTGTAGATTGGGAGGCCATCATTTTCATTCCAGTCCTCCGGAACTCTACAGAAAGTGTTCAGGGAACAAAAGCCCCCGGAAGCGAACCTGAGAGAATTCTTAGCCCGGCCCCTGGTATGGGTGGTGCAATTCCACCTGGGGTAGAGACACTTGAAAATCACTACAATAGGTCCCTCCTGCAGAAGATCAACAAGAAATCCAGCCAAGACCAAGTTCACTTAACAAGGAGAACAGTGGAATTGCAGAGGAGGAGAAAGCAAAGCATGGAATTCTTGGCTTTCTCCCCATGAATCTTCAGTCGTGCAAAGTTAATTAATTTTTAAAATTTTTTTTCTCTTCTGCTAATTTTTTTTAACTTTTACCCTTTCCTCCTTTAATGTTTTTTAACTAGTTTATCTTAATAACTTTCTTAAAAAAATCTTTTTTGAACCTTTATTATTATAGTCATATTTTACCCTTCACTGTATCTAACTTTATTCTTTGTATATACATAGGGTTTTTTTTTCTTAAAAATTTGGGGTACAACTTCTTCTAATAGATCAAAATACACCCAAATCTAGTACTGGGCTTGATCTAGTCTCCAGCCCAAGGAAGTTCTCTCCACTTTTTTATTTTATTTTATTCTCCCTACCAACTTACCTTATCAACTCCTTTGTTAGGAAAAAAAATTTTTTTTCATCTTTATAGTCATATTTCA